>BSBM01001089.1:402500-555000 GCA_027924585.1 Larix kaempferi | reverse complement strand
GTTATACAGGGGCACGTGCGCGTGTTTTAGCACATGCGTGCTAGTGACGTGTACGGGTGAAAAACATGAGTGCACGTCCCTGTTACTAGTTGAAAAAAATAGAGTTCTCTGTTTCCTGGGAATTCTACCAAAAACACGGGTTTCATTTCTTCTGCGGGTTTCAAGCTCTTGCAGGTTTCTAATTGGCTCACACTCATTGATATTTTAGACACTCATTGATCTATTGGACACAAAATCACCCTTGGAATCTAACAAACATATTCAGTGGTCTTGGAATCTAGTGGATACATTCAAGCTATCAGTTTCCATTGCAAGTGGAGATCATTTCTATAGAGGTATGGTGAATTGTAAACAAGTCTTTTCATTCACAAGATTTGAGATTCTCCCATGCCTTTTTTTATTATTATCATATTCCCACAACAATATCCATGCATAGACAACAATGAAATTGACAAGAAGATTTCCCAAGTTCACATCTAAAAAAACTCATATGAACACTAGACAAGATGAAGTATGCAACCTCCTCATTGTGTAACTAGTTCCCAAGTTAATTTTGTTCTTTTCACCTCATATTATGCTAGCAAAAAATACTACACACTCACTAAACATGACTAAAAATATCACTTCAACTCATCCACAAAACCTCAACTCTCTCATCTCTTATTCAATACCATTGTATGGAATGAGAATATCTGTAAGTATATGCACCTTTCTTTTCTCTATGAATCCAAACATGATAATATTCATCCATATTTACCATCCTTACAATATCCCCTCACCTTTAATAATGATTTTTTTTCCAAAAACCAAGACTTTCCCACTTCATGCTCTATTCAACATGATCATTGTTGGTATAGTCCCTAGTTCCCCACTCTCCAACACCTCCCCACCCTAGATATTGCACATTGAAAGGTCAAATTATATTCCCCCTAATCACCCTTCCCAAGACCATGATCCTTGTTAGAAACCTTTGCATCCTCCTTAAGGTTTTGCACAATACAAGGTATACATTCATTCTATTGTGATGCATTGTTGAATTCAACCATGGGTATTTTAAACTCAAAATCACATTCTATGATGGTAAAGGACATTGCCTCAAATGGAAGGATATACCATTCCACTATGAAGACAAAGCAATCAAACTAGGTGCAAAATTTAGAATTGATAACATTAAGGGAGAAAGCAAAAAATGCAACTAATTAAGGTGAAAAATATGATGTAAACCAATAAGAAAACTATTCCCAAACTATTCTCGTAGGTTACCTTATTTGATGTAGAAAAAATATCAAACTATTCCCAAGGCATCTCTAGCCATCTCTGTTGTAGGGTGTTACTACCATAATTTTTATGAATTCATGGCTAGGCAAGACACTAGTTTCTCCATTCTACACTTGACCAAACATCATCTATATTGATTGGAATTGTAAGGGATAATGATGTTTATTCGAAAACAAATAAACCAACATAGTTTGTAGTTGTATATGTTAATTTGTAAAGTGGTAAGTTATGTTGGAATGTGTCAAGTTCATTGTATAAAGGCACTAATTTATCTTATTTGTTGTTTCTTTTGGAGGGGTAGTCCTGATAGTTGTGTTAAAGAGACTTTTGGAGATGGGAAACTCACGAAACGCAAAAATAAAATATAGAAGGAATCCGCCCATTGAAAAGGTCAATGACTTAAGAGAAAAGGCAAGGTTGGGAATGGAAATATTGAGACATGGTCCTATCATTATCCCTAATCCTGCCACTGATCCTAAAACAATTGTTGACACGACAACCTCTTGTCCAGAACCACAGGTAAAGTGGCCGCGTCCAATAGACCCAACTCAAATTCGAACATCAACACAATCTCCAAACAACAATCCATCAACAAGTCATGCTGAACTTCCTCACGACACAAGAATTTTGGGAGATACTGCATGTGTAGAGATGGACATACAAGCCTTGCTTAATTTGCAATATCCCCAAGAAGACCACAACCATGTCGACCACACTCCCATTATGGCCCAATCTGTGAACAAAGCACCGCACCAAACAAGCTCCGATATTCATGTCTCATGTCCACCCTCCCTACCTCGACTGTCCAGTGCAAGAAGAAGAGCTCCTAGACGTATTCATGTGGATGAGAGTGCTATGTCGGGGCTTGAAGGCAAGTTGCCAAAACGTACTATCGAATGGCAATGCAACAAAGTTGTCAAAGAATATTTTGAATCCAAAGGTGATGCAGGTAAATGTCAATTATTGCTATGTTTGTTAAAGTCACGTTCTTTATCTGTTAGGAGAATTTTGGGCATAAAGATGGTTAAAAGTTCAGAGGCCAATAGTCATATTGTTAGAAATATCCAATCTACATTTAATGCGATTGGGAAGACGTCTCGTACAAAAGATCTTTGTGCGGCTCGTCGTGTTTTAGCGGAATCAGTTGTAAGCAAGTCCACAAGGCAATGTCGCCCGCTATCACACACTTCTCACATACTCAAATTAAATAGAAAAACTATTAAAAAGTACTCTATTATAAGAGAAAATATTGACACTCCGGGTGGAAACGATTGTTGGGATTTTGTTGGTAGGTTGCCTCGTGCAGATAGGAAGCTAATTGATGCTGTTAAGGAGTTAGTACAAAAGTTTTGGCATGATCATACTAGACCTTCATCAAACCAAAGAGATGTGCTAAAGCTGAGAAAAGGTTCTACTGAACGTGAACCCCATGCTAAACACTTCCTTGACACCACACAGACTGAACTCTATGAGAGATTCAGGAACAAGCACACACAATTGAACTTGGGCCAAAGGTCCTTTGAGAAATGAAAACCATGGTACGTTCGTATATACATTGATCGGAATACTTGTTGTTGTAGATACCACGTAGAATATGAATATTATTATGACAAATATAAACATATATTTTGTGATTTGCATACTAACATTGTGCAGGGCTGCAATGAATCCATACTACCACCGAATGCATCAAGAGAATTTATCCACAACATCATGTGTCCAAGGCCCAAAGGACAAAAGTATTATGAAAAATCCTGTCTATATGAGACATGTTCTAGGTGCAGTGGGTTTTCTCTTTTGAACCGTTGCATTCATGAAAGCAAGAAGCACGAATTTGGCATGATGGGCGTGGATATCCAGAGCTTCAAGTACGCGACCTATCAATTAGACAGTGTCATGGAAAGTAAAAATATTGCATTGGTGAAGTCATAGGTACAAATGAATATTGCATATTTTTCATATTACACGTTCAATTTATGACATATACATTTTTCCAAAGGCCACATTGTAATATTTCCCTTGTTTCCATGGTAACAGGTACCGGTATGTGACTTCTTGACGGATTTCTATGAGAAAATAGAGCAGTATGTTCAACATGTGCATGTAGCGTGATGGCAAGATGAGCAGTATAGAAAATGCAGGGACACATTTCCCATTGGAACCATAGTGTCAATTGTGGATTTTGCAGAAAATTACACCCTTCAGCCACAAAATGAAATCCAGAGTCAATACTACCATTCAGACCAAGTCAGCATAATGGTACATATTATGTATAGGCATGTTCCAGAGAGAAGCAATGATAAGAGGATAATACTGAAGGATACAAACTTTTACATAAGTGATGATAGAACCCATGATCTGCATTATGTGCAACATTGTTTTCAAATTTTCTATGATCAATTGAAGGAGAGAGATATACAGATGGATCAACATTGGATATGGTCGGATGGTTGTGCAGGCTAGTTCAAAAATGCCCGAGTATTCCAATGGATGACTATTTTGCATAAGACTTATAATGTGCCGCATATCTGGAACTATTTTGAGACCGGGTACGGCAAAGGCAAGCATGATGGGGCCGGTGCATGCATCAATACCGCACTACGAAGGGAAGAGATGAGGTTTGACAAGGAACCTCATATCCGAGATGCACGATCCACAGTTCAATGGTGCTCCGCAACAATGTCATACCAAGCAAGAGATCAACAAACATCATCAGTGGCAGGACGTGTGGTGAGAAATGTTTGGCTAGTGGTTGACATAGATCGATCGCATTCCTATAGTTGCGGAACGATACAAGGAACACGTGGATTTCATTCAGTTCGAAGCTTAAACAACTCCTTATTTGAAATATGGACGTGAAAGCTTGCATGCTTTTGCAGCCCTTGCAGCAGTGGCGAATTTGATGAATGCGAATGCATGGACTGGGTTGATGAATGGGATCATGTGTCACTTGCAGTAGACCAACGTGTAGTTGTTGAAACAAACCAGTTAGAGGAGGGTCATTCAGCGATTTCGACAAACTACAACCATATCTCAGATCTTGTACAACCAGGACACATATACACAGTTGTTGCACCGAAAGACAATGAATGGGGTGCGGATTATTGGTTGGCACAGTGCATCCAAGGTAAGAAAACCCTCTATGGATCATTAATCGACGATGAAGGAATTGAATTTCCTACTGGATCGATGGTGGTTAAGGGGGATGTTAGGAAGCTATGTAAACCCTTCTCTTTACTATGTTAGTATATTGTTGTTGGACGCATATGCTTTGTAAGTCGTCCCGTAGTATTTGCTGATCCGTAGTTTATATTAGCCCATAGTATTGACCCATAGTATTGGACGCATATGCTTTGTAAGTCGTCCCGTAGTATTATATGTCCCATGGTTTTGACTCATGGTATTGGGAATAGACTTAGTATATAAGTGTGTGTTGAGGTCATTGAAGGCACCGTGAAGTTAATTGTATTGAGCTTGCTCAAAGGAGGTTGCCCCCTCGAAGTGGCCCGTGATCAATATAAAAGTGATTCTGTTGTATTATTTCTGCTATTTCGCATATTCTTATTAATTAATTGTTGTAGGTGCATCACATCTGGTATCAGAGCACTTTCTTGGGCTCGTTGGGTGAAATTTCTGTTAATTTTTTTTTTTCGCATCTGTTGCAGGTTCGAATTTGGGAATAATCCCTATCCGCTTAACTGTGGGAAGTACTTGGGCATAAGCCCTAAAACTCATTGTGAGGAGTACCATAGGAACCCCGAAGTAGCTGGCCCATTGAGAGGACCTGCCAGCGAAAAGGGCAACGACCCCTACCTGATTGACTTCCCACCCGTGAGGTAAACCAAGAGCTGTCGTTTGTGGCAAAGCGGTTATCAGTTTTATCGGAGCCGTGGAGTGAGGGGTACTGCCCCAATACGCAGGCCGTCAGACAGCATTGGTGGCCGAGTGAAACCCCTGAACTGTTAGGAAGCCGCACATACCTGGGGTCCATATCTATTTTCAATTGAACTGTTGCCGATCACTTCCTCTCCAGATCCAACCATTTCAGATCTATTCTGAAAGTCGTTCCAGATCCAATCGCCGTTTCAGATCCAGCCGTTTTCGATCCCTTCCGCGTCGTTGCAGATCCATCTGTTGCGGATCCCTTCCACGCCACTGTTGCCGATCCCTTCCGCGCCGCTGTTGCCGATCCATTTCTAAAAAAAAAAAAAAAAAACCCTTCTGCACCGCTGTTGCCGATCCATTTCGAAAAAAAATAAAATAAAAAAAATTCAGTCTCCCTTGTTTTCAGTTTGTTTTCCTTGAAATTTTCGGGGAACCCCTGTCATTCCTTTCTGCATCTTTCATTCCTGAGGACCCTATTCCCAATTCCCCTTCCCAAAGCCCGAAATCCCACATTTGTCTATTTTTAGGGTTTGCCATAACTTCCTCAGATTTCACCCAATCACCTTCAAATTATACCACAGAATTCCTTTCTGAATTCTGCTTCTTTGTCCCTCTCTGCCAAATTTTCTCATTCTATCACCCCGCTTTTGAAATCCCCCTTTTTGCTTTCTTGTCCTTTCGACAGTGTCCAAAATCTAGTCAAACCCCAATTACCCATCAGATTGTTTCCCCAATCCAAATTTCCCTTTGCTAAATCAACTTCTGTTTGTGTTTTTCTACCCATTACACAAAAAAAAAAAACTTGGTTATGGTTGTCACCCGTGCAGGAGCAAACACCATGGAGGAAGCACTTGCAGCCATCCAAACCAAACTCCAAGATCTGGATGAAAAATTTCTCAGCCTCCATCTTCAGCATTCAGCCATGAACAATAACCGACAGCCAGAATCTTTTGCAGCCACCGGGTTCTCTTCTTCCAACAATTTTCGTGGGCCGAAGCTTGATTTTCCTCACTTCAATGGTACTGATCCGACTAGATGGATATACCGAGCAGAACAATATTTCAGTCTGCATAATACTTTTGATGTCCAGAAAGTTCCACTTGCATCCTTTCATTTGGAACAGGAAGCCCTTCAATGGTACCGTTGGTACATCAAAGCTCATCTCGAGCCAAACTGGACATATTTTTGCCAACTCATTTTGCCACGATTTGGTCCTAGTGCTTTTGATGATTTCACAGGAGCACTCACTAAACTTCACCAAATTGGCACAGTGAGAGAGTATCAGACAGAATTTGAGAAATTGGCCAATCACACAGAAGGATTGTCTGATGAATTCTACAGGAGTTGTTTTATCAGTGGTCTCAAGGATGAAATCCGCTCAGAGGTCAAAATGTTTTGTCCCAACACAATGATGGAAGTCCTAGGGTTTGCTAAGCTGGCCGAGGACAAGATTGCAGCTCAACAACGCTCCAAACCCACCCTTGTTCCCTTCAGAAATACGGGTTCCCAACGACCTCCCATCACGCCTTCTCCTCAACCAACTCCTATCAAGCATTTGTCTGAAATAGAAATGCAGGCACGCCGAGAAAAAGGGATTTGCTATAATTGTGATGAGAAATTCACTTGGGGACATAGACGTGTTCAGCAAAAGCTCTATCTCTTGGATGTGGATTCTCCGCCTGCCTTAGAACTTGGTGAAGAAGCTACAGATATAGTGGATGATCAGATAGACATTCAACACCCGCCTGTTGACACCCCATTTCAGGACGACCCACCTGAGATCTCTCTCCATGCTGTAACCGGTGTCACCACCCCACAAACAATGCAGGTCAGGGGATACTTCAAGAAACTCCCTCTTACCATACTCATTGATTCTGGTAGCACTCATAACTTCATTGACCCTCGGATTGCCAAACAGGCTGATTGTTTTGTCCATCCTTGCTCCAACTTTGAAGTCATGGTTGCCAATGGGGGCACCTTACCTTGCAAGGGGAAGTGTCACAATGTGCGTATCTCTATGGAAGATTATAACCTACGCTCTGACATGCCTTGCTTTGTCCTTAGGCGGATGTGATGTGGTTTTGGGCGTTCAATGGTTACGCACACTTGGCCCCATCTTATGGGATTTTGCTGAACTTTGGATGCAGTTTAAAGTCAATGGGGCACAACACAAATTTATGGGCTTACAACCAGGGACTCTCTGCATCATCAGTTCACATCGCCTGGAAAAAATCCTTAAGAATAATTCACATGGTGTCATTGCTCAACTCAATTCCATTCAGATGCACCCATCAACAGTCTCCACTACTTCCTTGGATAGATATGCAGGTATCTTTGCTGAATCAATGCGCTTGCTACCTTCACAATACCTTTCCAGTAAGAATTTAGCCACATCTACCTCTAAGTAGGAAATGATGGCTATTTTGCATGCAGTACAGAAGTGGCAGCCATACCTATTAGGGAATTATTTCTGCATCAAGACTGATCTCCCGAGTCTGGAAAATTTTCTGGAACAATGGGTCTCCTCCTCAACACACTTGAAATGGGTTATCCAACTCATGGGTTGTCCCTATGTGATCACTTACAAGAAGGGTAAGGACAATATGGTGGAATATGCTCCTTCTTGCACAATTGATGACCCAGTTTCTCTTACAAATCTTTCTCTGCTTGTTCCAAATTGGGTGCAATATGTTCAACAGGGCTCTCTCTTCTATGAACTCCATGCTTCTTCATCAACAGGGCACTCTGGGTTCTGCAACATGTATGACCGAGAACAATGTAACTTCTTTTGGCAGGGACTAAAAATGAAAATTCAACAGATGGTGGCTGACGATGATACTTTCCAAGTCAACAAGGGTGAAACGACACTCCTTTCGAGATTGCTCAAACCCTTGCCCATCCCTACACAGCTTTGGCCAACTATTTCTATGGATTTCCTAGCAGCGCATTGGTGGTACAATACCACATCTCACAAGACACCATATGAAGCGGTCTATGGAAAAACACCGCCAGTTCTTCTTCCATACACCCTTAGCATCTCCCCAGTTCAGGCAATTGACTCAGTTCTTCGAAACCGCGATCAGATTTTTCTCATTCTGCAGGACAATCTTCACATGGCCAGAATTCGCCTAAATCAACAAGCCGATCAACACCGTTCTGAGTGCATTTTCAACGCAGATGACAGGGTTCTTCTTCATCTACAGCCTTCCAAGCAATCCTCCTTGACACTCCAAAGGCGTTAGTGGCCTGAAATGCAACCCGAGGATGCTACCGGGGAACCACTCCTTCAGCTTCTGCAGCAATTTCTCCAACCAAATCTTTGAGGACAAAGCTTTTTCTAAGGGAGAGGGGATGTTAGGAACCTATGTAAACCCTTCTCTTTACTATGTTAGTATATTGTTGTTGGACGCATATGCTTTGTAAGTCGTCCCGTAGTATTTGTTGATCCGTAGTTTATATTAGCCCATAGTATTGACCCATAGTATTGGACGCATATGCTTTGTAAGTCGTCCCGTAGTATTATATGTCCCATGGTTTTGACTCATGGTATTGGGAATAGACTTAGTATATAAGTGTGTGTTGAGGTCATTGAAGGCACCGTGAAGTTAATTGTATTGAGCTTGCTCAAAGGAGGTTGCCCCCTCGAAGTGGCCCGTGATCAATATAAAAGTGATTATGTTGTATTATTTCTGCTATTTCGCATATTCTTATTAAATTAATTGTTGCAGGTGAATCACAGGGGAATATCTTACACTAGATGGGAAGTCAAGAAAGACTAGTGGGCATTTATTCATGGATTACAGACCAGGTTCAGTGGTGTATCACTTCACAAACTTGATCGTTGGCACAAACATCCATCTATAGATAATGTCAAGCAAGAGCTCAACCAAGGTATGCTACTACCTGCCTCATTTAGAGAACGAGAGATTGATGGAGACAATTAGCAACAGAGAGGATCCAGATGGATTTATTGAATGAGGCGAGTCAACTTTACATAAGAGAAAGAATTGCATCAAAGAATGTTATGTTCTACATCGAGGTATGTGTAGTTTTATGCTATTTCGTTGGTACATGCATTTTTTGTTGATACATACATACATACATGTCTTTGCCTATGTTTTTGATTTTTCCTATATGTATTAAACTGTTCCATGCTTCTCTTTTATGTTGAATAAAATGGTGATGTGATTTGGATCAAATTTGAGTTATTATTTTCTTAGATATCTATTTATGTTTGTAGCATTTGAAGATAGCGGTTTTGATAGGTTCTCAAGATTAGAATTACCTAGGTTTTAGGAATTTTTTTGAAGTACATAATCTATTACAATGGTCTTGAAAATTTAACTTGGTAGATGAAACCTTCTAGGAATCCATATATGGATAGAAGGGTCTTCCACTTGGGGTAGGGAGTTATCATAAAGTTTCAAGGGTGGTATTTTTGAGATCTATACTTGAGAAAAGCATTGGGGAACTGTGAAATTCCTTATCGATCAAATATCTCTTTAGTTTTTCCCTCTTTAGTTTTGTGCCCACCCAAACCTTTTTCATGGCTTTGGGTACCTTGAGGTATATCCCCAACCCAAAAAAATCTTATATTATGATGATTATGTTGGTTATTGGATTCACCCAACAAGATTATACTTAACAATACACATATTCATAGATTTGGTTCCCCATGCTCAATGCTCACCCAAATCTAGCTAGATTTTGGGTTTTTTCCCTTATCCAAGCATCGTGTCATCAACCTAGGGTTTCCACTAATATATTTTAAATAGATACTAGAATCTCCTTGACCAAATTTGATGGAAAAATGCATAGAGATCTTCTAGACTCTTAGATATGTATCCTATCAATTTATTTTGAAACATGCTCATTTATGGTTGGAGATTGATGCTTTATTCCTATAGATAACCACTTAGAGGGACTTTTCATCATCATCATCATCATCATCATCACCATCACCATCATCATCAACGTCTTCATCATCATCACCATCTTCATCATCATTGGCATCTCTAGGCTCCTCATCAACATCTCCATCATCATCATCTTCTTCATCATCATCATCTTCATCATCATCTTCATCACCATCACCATCATCGTCACATCTTCTTCATCGTCATCATCATCATCTTCATCACCATCACCATCACCATCATCATAAACATATTCATCATCATCACCATCTTCATCATCATCATTAACTCTAACTCTAACCCTAATTCAATTTCCTTCTATAACTATAACCCTAGCCCTCACCCAAACCCTATCACTAAACCATCTTCTTCATCATCACCATCACCATCACCACCACCCTCGCCATCATCATCAACGTCTTCATCATCATCACCATCATCATCATCATCAACATCTTCATCATCATTGTCATCTCTAGGTTCCTGATCAACATCTCCATTTATCATATTCATATTCATATTCATATTCATATTCATCAAGGATTATGATAACCATTCATGCTAGGGTTTTTGGCTTTGCAATGTCTTTTTTTCATTGAGGCTTCTTTCCACTTGACAACCTTCAATCATATTCAATTCAATAGTGTCATTTTGAATCAGTTCTAGAGAATATGTATGTGGTTCATGTGATGCAACAACTTCCATATTGTCTTGAGCTACTTCATCATCTAATTGAGTAGCACTAACATGTTCATCATTGTCACCTAATGGTTGGAAATGTCCTTGAGGGAGTCTTTAGACCTACCTCACCCATGTCAATGCTTGAGTGTTTGGAGGTTGACCTCCCACCCCACATGTCCTCTTCAAAAAAATTTGTTCTCTTGGTTTTGTGCCCACCCAAACTTTTTTCATGCTTTGGGTAACTTAAGGTATATCCCCAACCCAAAAAACTCTTATATTTATAAAACATGCTCATTTATGGTTGAATATTGATGCTTGATTCCTATAGATAACCACTTAGATACATCATCTTCATCATCATCATCATCTTCTTCATCATCATCATCTTCTTCGTCATCATCATCATCATCTTCATCACCCTCACCATCATCATCAACGTCTTCATCATCATCACCATCTTCATCATCATTGTCATCTCTAGGTTCCTCATCAACATCTCCATCATCATCATCTTCATCATCATCATCATCATCTTCAACACCATCACCATCATCATCAACGTCTTCATCATCATCACCATATTCATCATCATTGTCATCTCTAGGTTCCTCATCAACATCTCCATCATCATCATCATCATCATCATCATCATCATCATCATCATCATCATCATCATCTTCATTGCCATCACCATCATCATCAATGTCTTCATCATCATCACCATCTTCATCATCATTGTCATCTCTAGGTTCCTCATCAACAACTCCATCATTTCAAAGTTGACCCCTGTGTGCAAAAATTGCACACTCACTCATTGAGCAAAACCATATTTTCCAAGATGGACCTGCAAGGTGACACCTGGGCCATGGGACCGAAGGAGAGGAGAACCCCTAGCACTATCCCGACATCCTAAATCTAACGAAGTCGAAGGTTCGTCGATATGAGCCACGGTCATAATTCTATGGCTCATTTCGTGTCACATACAAAAGGCCTTCAGGGACACCTACTGAATACCTGCCGAGGGCATAGAAGTCCAATCGTGCAGCAAAATTGGGTTTCAGCGAGTCCTGTAAGTGTGTATAGGGAGGTTCCAGCTAGGAACGCTAGCCAGAAGTGCTCGGTGGAGGATTTTGCAAAGTTGACCCCCGTGTGCAAAAATTGCACACTCCCTCACTGAGCAAAACCCTAGTTTCCAAAATGGACCTGCAAGGTGACACCGGGGCCATTGGACTAGAGGAGAGAGGTTCCCCTAGCACTATGCGGACATCCTATATCCAACAGAGTCGGCGGTTCATCGATCGGAGCCATGGTCATCATTATATGGCTCATTCCGTCTCACATCAAAACAACCTTCAGAGACACCTGCTGGATACCTTCCAGGGGCATAGAAGTCCAACCGTGTAGCAAATCCTGGTTTCGGGGAGTCCTACAAGTGTGTTTAGGGAGGTTTCGGCTGGGAATGCTAGCCAAAAGTGCTCGGTGGAGGATTTTGCAAAGTTGACCCCCGTGTGAAAAAATTGCACACTCCCTCACTGAACAAAACCCTAGTTTCCAAAATGGACCTGCAAGGTGACACCTAGGCCATTGGATCGAAGGGGAGGGGCACCCATAGCACTATCCGGACGTCTTGAATCCAACAGAGTCGATGGTTCGTCGATCGGAGCCACGGTCGTCATTCTATGGCTCGTTCTGTCTCGCATCAAAACGGCCTTCAGGGACACCTGCTGGATACCTGTTGGGGGCATAGAAGTCCAAACGTACAACAAAACCTAGTTTCGGGGAGTCCTGCAAGTGTGTCTAGGGAGGTTCCAGGTAGGAATGCTAGCCAGAAGTGCCTGGTGGAGGATTTTGCAAATTTGACCCCCATGTGCAAAAATTGCACACTCCCTCACTAAGC
Source organism: Larix kaempferi (assembly GCA_027924585.1). Lineage (NCBI taxonomy): Eukaryota > Viridiplantae > Streptophyta > Pinopsida > Pinales > Pinaceae > Larix > Larix kaempferi. The sequence goes on along the minus strand of BSBM01001089.1, from coordinate 542,343 downwards.
AAATCCCTAGTTTCCAAAATGGACCTGCAAGGTGACACCTGGGCCATTGGACTGGAGGAGAGGGGCAACCCAAGCACTATCCGGATGTCCTGAATCCAATGGAGTCGACGGTTCGTCGATCAGAGCCACGGTCGTCATTCTATGGCTCGTTCCGTCTTGCATCCAAAAGGCCTTCACAGACTCTTGCTGGATACCTGCCGGGGGCATATAAGTCCAACCGTGTAACAAAACCTGGTTCCAAGGAGTCCTGCAAGTGTGTCTAGGGAGGTTCCAGCTGGGAATGCTAGCTAGAAGTGCCTGATAGAGGATTTTGCAAAGTTGACCCCCATGTGCAAAAATTGCACACTCCCTCATTGAGCAAAACCCTATTCTCCAAAATGGACCTGCAAGGTGACACCTGGGCCATTGGACCATAGGAGAGGGGCACCCCTAGCACTATCTAGACATCCTGAATCCAACGGAGTTGACGGTTCGTCGATTGGAGCCACGATCGTCATTCTATGGCTCGTTCCATTTTGCATCCAAAAAACCTTCAGGGACACCTGTTGGATACCTTCCGGGGGCATAGAAGTCTAACTGTGCAGCAAAACCTGGTTTCAGGGAGTCCTGCAAGTGTGTCTAGGGAGGTTCTGGCTGGGAATGCTAGCCAAAAGTGCCCGGTGGAGGATTTTGCAAAGTTGACCCCTGTGTGCAAAAATTGCACACTCCCTCACTGAGCAAAACTCTAGTTTCCAAAATGGACCTACAAGGTGACACCTGGGCCAATCAATCAGAGGAGAGGGGTACCCCTAGCACTATCTAGACGTCCTGAATCCAACAGAGTCGACGGTTCATCGATCAGAGCCACGGTCGTCATTCTATGGCTTGTTCCATCTCGCATCCAAAAGGCCTTCAGGGACACCTGCTGAATACTTGCCAGGGGCATAGAAGTCCAACCATGTAGCAAAACTTGGTTCCAGGGAGTCCTACAAGTGTGTCTAGGGAGTTTCCAGCTGGGAACGCTAGCCATTCATGCCCAAGGGCCTCCGGACAAAAAATGGCCCCCTTGAGCGAAATTGGAATGACCCTCACTGAGCAAAACCCTAGCTCTGGAGATGGCTCATTGGCACTGCTTCTGGGTCTTCGAGGGACACTGTAGGGGGTCCCCTAGTTGAAACCCAGCGTCTCCGACCCACCAGAATCGACGGATTCTCCAACGGAGCCACGGTTTGGGTGCTATGGGCATTCTAGTCGTGCACACCGAGGCCATTCAAGGACACTTTGGGGATTTTCTCTAGGGCCACGGAATCCAAACTGACAAGCGGAATTGGATTCCATCGGATCCCATAGGTCCATGGAGCCCTAGTGGACCTATCCACGGTGGCCACGCATGCCCAGGGGCCTCCGGACGAGAAATGCCCCCCTTGAGCAAATTTGGAATGGCCCTCACTAAGCAAAACCCTAGCTCCAGAGATGGCTCGTTGGCACCGCTTCCAGGTCTTCAAGTGACTTTGTGGGGGGTCCCCTAGCTGAAAACCAGCACCCCGGACCCACCGGAATTGACGGATTTTCCAACGGAGCCACGGTTTGGGTGCTACGGGAATTCTAGTCGGGCACCCCAGGGCCATTCAGGGACACTTTGGGGATTTGCTCCGGGGCCACGGAACCCAAAATGGTAAGCAGAATTGGATTCTGTTGGCTCCCAAAGGTCCACGTGGTCCTTGTGGACTTGTCCACGGTGGCCACGCACACCCATGGGCCTCCGGACGAGAAATGGAACCCTTGAGCAAATTTGGAATGGCCCTCACTGAGCAAAACCCTGGCTCCAGAGATGGCTTGTTGGCACCGCTTCCGAATCTTCGAGGGACGCTGTGGGTGGTTCCCTAGCTGAAAATCGGTGCCTTGGACCAATCAGAATTGACGGATTCTCCAACGGAGCCACGGTTTGGGTGCTACGGGCATTCTAGTCGAGCACCCCAGAGCCATTCAGGGACACTTTGGGGATTTTCTCCGGAGCCACGAAATCCAAACCGATGAGTGGAATTGAATTCCGTCAGCTCCCACATGTCCATGTGGCCCTTTTGGACCTGTCCACAGTGGCCATGCATGCCTGGGGGCCTCCGGATGAGAAATGCCCCCCTTGAGCAAATTTGGAATGGCCCTCACTGAGAAAAACCCTAGCTCCAGAGATGGCTCATTGGCACTGCTTCTGAGTCTTCGAGGAATGTTTTGGGGGGTCCCCTAGCTGAAACGCGGTGCCCCAGACCCACCGAAATTGACAGATTCTCCAACAGAGCCACGGTTTGGGTGTTATGGGCATTCTAGTCGGGCACCCCGGGGCCATTCAGGGACACTTTGGGGATTTGCTTCGGGGCCACGAAACCCAAACCAGCGAGCGGACTTGGATTCCATAGGATCCCATAGGATCCCATAGGATCCCATAGGATCCCATAGGTCCACATGGCTCTTGTGGACCTATCCATGGTGGCCACGCATGCCCGGGGGCCTCTGGACAAGAAATGGCCCCTTTGAGCAAATTTGGAATGGTCCTCACTGAGCAAAACCCTAGCTCCGGAGATGGTTCGTTGGCACTACTTCCGGGTCTTCAAGGGACGTTGTGGGGGGGCCCCTAGCTGAAAACCGACGTCCCAGACCCACTGGAATGGGTGGATTCTCCAACGGAGCCACAGTTTGGGTGCTACAGGCATTCTAGTCGAGCACCCCGGGGCCATTCAAGGACACTTTGGGGATTTGCTCTAGGGCCACGAAACCCAAAACGACAAGTGGAATTGGATTCCGCCAGCTCCCACAGGTCCAAGTGGCCCTTATGGACCTATCCACGGTGGCCATGCATGCCCGGAGGCCTCCGGATGAGAAATCCCCCCCTTGAGCAAATTTGGAATGGCCCTCACTGAGCAAAACCCTAGCTCCGGAGATGGCCTATTGGCACCACTTCCGGGTCTTCGAGGCATGCTGTGGGGGGTCCCCTAGCTGAAACCCGACGTCTCGGACCCATCGGAATCGACGGATTCACCAATGGAGCCACGGTTTGGATGCTACGGGAATTGTAGTCGGGAACCCCAGGGCCATTCAGGGACACTTTGAGGATTTGCTCCAGGGCCACAGACCCAAACCGACGAGCGGAATTGGAATACGTCGGCTCCCACAGGTCCACGTGGCCCTTGTGGACCTATCAACGGTGGCCATGCATGCCCGGGGTCCTCTGGACGAGAAATGGCCCCTTTGAGTAAATTGGCATGGCCTTCACATTGGGGTCAAATTTGCAAAATCGTCGACCGGGAAGGTATCGCTACCGTTCCCAGCTGGAAGACATTGATGATGATGATGGTGATGATGATAAATATGTTGATGGTGATGGTGGTGGTGATGGTGATGGTGATGATGAAGAAGATGATTTTTGGGTGAGGGTTAGGGTTGGAGTTATAGAAGGAAATTGAATTAGGGTTAGAGTTAGAGTTAATGATGATGATGAAGATGGTGATGATGATGAAGACATTGATGATGATGGTGATGGTGATGGCAATGAAGATGATGATGATGACAATGAAGAAGATGTGATGATGGAGATTTTGATGAGGAACCTAGAGATAACAATGATGATGGTGATGGTGATGAAGATGATGATGGTGATGATGATGAAGACGTTGATGATGATGGCGATGGTGGTGTTGATGGTGATGGTGATGATGAAGAAGATGGTTTAGTGCTAGGGTTTGGGAGAGGGTTAGGTTTAGAGTTATAGAAGGAAATTGAATTAGGGTTATAGATAGAGTTAATGATGATGATGGTGTTGATGGTGATGGTGATGATGAAGAAGATGGTTTAGTGCTAGGGTTTGGGTGAGGGTTAGGGTTAGAGTTATAAAAGGAAATTGAATTAGGGTTAGAGTTAGAGTTAATGATGATGATGAATATGGTGATGATGATGAAGACGTTCATGATGATGGTGATGGCGATGAAGATGATGATGATGATGATGATGAAGAATATGCGATGATGGAGATGTTGACGAGGAACCTAGAGATGACAATGATGATGAAGATGTTCATGATGATGATGATGGTGATGATGATGAAGACGTTGATGATGATGGTGGTGGTGATGGTTGTTAGAAAAATAGGATCAAAGAGCAATAACAATAAACAAAAATGCAAATATAATCACACATACACATTACAAGAGAGACACAGATATATCGTGGTTCACCCCAAGATGGGATACGTCCACACTGAAATTGCTAGTCCTTATTATTATACCGTCCAACAAAGTGAAGGGATGCAACCTGCAGCACAGCCGCTGCACTTCCTCTTCACTGTCTCATAGTCTCTCTTCCGATCTCAAAGATTTTTACAATGCATAATACCTAATACATCAACCCTAGCTGTGTTACAATGTCTTTCTTTTATAAGAGAAATACAATGGGAAAATACCACGGGTTACCCAAAATCATGGGCCCGAAAACTGGTGGCGAAAACAATCCCAAAAATTTTCATCGTGGGATACGCCCTCGAACCCCCGTAACTTGGGGGCGTTTCCCCAAACCCCCTTTCTCGGGGGCACTGGCCCCCTCGCCCCCCAGCCGGGGGAGTGGACACTCCCCCGAACCCCGCTAGGGTCATGCCGGGATCATAACCAAACCTGGGGTACGGGCACGGCTGAATAATAATATCTCTGAATTTGGAGATCAGGCTCCACAACCAACAATGGTGATGGTGATGATGAAGAAGATGGTTTAGTGCTACGGTTTGGGTGAGGGTTAGGGTTAGAGTTATAGAAGGAAATTGAATTAGGTCATTTCTCTAATGTACATTTTATATTAATGGTATGGCTTGGTCTAAGGCGGTGCTCTCAAATAGCTATTTAATTATGAAATATTTAACAAGACATGAATTAAATTTAAGATAAGTGTATTGTTGAATATAGTGAGCATTGAAAAAGGTTGGGGATATACATCAAGGTACGCAAAGCATGAAAAAGGTTTGGGTGGGCACAAAACCAAGAGAACAAAAAATGTTGAAGAGGACATGTGGGGTGGGAGGTCAGCCTCCAAAAAATCAAGCATTGACATGAGTGAGGTAGGTCTAAAGCAACTTCTCTCATACCAAATGAGAGAGGTGGTAGGTAGGTCTCTAGGTCTCTAAAGGAGCTTCTCTCATACCAAATGAGGTAGGGCTAAAGCAACTTCTTTTATGGAGTGGTGTTTCATTTTGAAGTTCACTTGGTCATTGTGTTCTAGTTGCATTGTTGGTTTTGGCTATTTGTTCCCAATGTTAGGAGTTTTTTTTTCTTTAACTTGTGTGTAGAACTCTAGGCATTCATCTAAAATTTTCCCAATCAATCTATCCAAGTGTCATTATGTGTCACTATCCAATATATATCTACATATTCATACACATAAATGGAAAGTGAGAAATAGGAGAATGTAACTTTAGAGCCATCAATAATTAGCCTTTTATTAATCCCTAACAAATATTTATTTTACAATGTATACCTCCGGTCAACTCTTTATCCTGGTTGACTAGTTGAATAAAGCTCCTACAAAAATACCAATAGAGGATTTTCAACACAAGGGATGGGTTTCTAGACCTCGAGCATGGTGATTAAAAAATATAAAGGTTATTAGGACCTAAATGAATATTTGCATGCGTCTTGATGTTGGCGTCTTGAACATGGTTGAGGTGATGACAATGAGGTTCATATGACTGCAATGAATATTCCATGGATCATGGGGTAAAATGATGTCTTGAACCATTGAGTTGACTATGTTCATTATGTGTCTTAACATCAAATAATCCAATATACTTAAATTACAAAGAGTGATTATCAATATTACTAAAACATTGAAGACATTATTAACACTAAGGGTCTATGCCAACTTGTGCAAGTAGTAGTTCAACACATTAGCCATGCTTTCATTAAAGGCACATACTAACACACAAAGATCGATCCATATGTAACTACATTAACAATTCTATTTTATTTCTCAATCCAATTGCACCTATGCACACCCCTCATGTTTGAACTAATTCAAGTGATATGGTTAACCCTTCCATCAAAGCACACATATGAACTTCTCATATATCTAGGTTAATTTGATATAATATGTGATGCAATGCTTGTTAGAATTGACTATTATAACCATTACAAGGTTAAGTATGGAAGAAATCATCATCTCCTATTTATTTTTTTGTAGCCCTAAAGTCACAACACTTTGTAATGTAAATATCACTCCTTACTTTGCTTGGCTAGGTATGTTGTTGCTGAAAGGAAAAGATGCAAGACCCATTCAAATACAAGGGACTCATATTGAGGTCACTTGGTGTCTAGAAATAACATCTGTATGTATGTGAGAACTTTTCCATAACATTCTTATTGAAGACAAAATCATGTATGCAAAAATGTAATCAAAGACAAACTCATATAGACAAGTGCAGATCCATCTATTAATATGAAAAAATGATCCAATCATGTACACTTTTTGGAAAAATCGAACATCGTTCCTAGCGTCTATGTAATGGCAACTAGTGCCTCGTACAAAAAAAAGCAACTCGTACCCTATACAAAATATGGCCCATGGTGCCCTATACAAAATATGGCAACTCGTACCCAAAATGCCACATCGTGGATAGTGTACATAGGAGGGTCTCTCAATCCTCCTGCCCACCCTCGGAGCTCCCAGTTGCATATCCAAAATCGATCTTCCTCTTCTTCGAGCTAGAGGAAGCTGGGTCCTTCCGGCGTCTTGGACCACGTCCCCCTGAGCCCTGAAACAAGAACAATAATATGCCAACTTTTCCTGGAAATTATACAAGTATAAAACATAATTTCAAAATAAAAATAGTTTTCAAATATTATATAACTCACCGTGTGCAAGACTGTAATTCGTGAGGGGGTATCCCTCCTCCATGATCCTAGTCTCTCAGCAATGCCACCCTGCAACATTTAGAACAATCGGATAAATGATGAAACTAGATGCATATATTAATTTTCATTAAAATTGAACGAGATTTTCATAAACTAGTCAATCTCACCGTGAACACAATTGGCTGGTCTTCGGGGCTAGCGGATGGAGAAATCGACTGGATATCCTACTCCGATGCTAGGGTGGACGGTATCGGGGAGGATGTAGCCACATTGATGGTGGCTACATAGCTGGGGGGAACAGTGGAAGAATGGGGGGTGGTAGAAGGAGGCATGGACTGGGATGGGCGAAGTGGACAAGCATGTCTATGGCGATAAAGCCCAACTAGCTGTAGTATGGATCGGGGAACCATGGAAGGGGAAGTGAGTGTGGTGGGGGAATGTGGGGGGGGGGGCGAGTTATGTGTTGCGGTGGAGGGATGGGTGACTGTGGATGTGTGGTGTGTCGTGGTCGGATGGGGGAGGGTGGGAAGATGGGAAATTGATACGGAGGTGGTGGAAAGGTTGGGATGGGGTGATGGGACGCGGGATATGAAATGGAAGGGGGAGCTGGATGGAACTATGGAGTTGGATAGGAGGGGGGGTCTGGATGGTAGGGGGTGTGGAGGGATGCATGGAATGGGGCATGTATGTCAGGGGATGAAAATGGCATATAAGGTGGCCGAAAGGCCGGGGAGGGAGGAATAACGACACTACCAGGACGAGGTGCTCGCACCTTCATGCACACTTATAACCTCATAGTTTAATGTATACAAATATAAATATACATAGACAAGTCATCATATTTGAAATTAAATTTATGCTTTAATAGACACGATACTTGCGCATGTGGAGAACTACTGATCCCCGGTGGCGGTGGCTGTTGCTGGAGCCTGCAGACACCTGTGTGAACACTACAATTTTTAGATTGAATTTATAAAAACAATATTAACAATATCAAACACAATGCCAATGAGAATGACAACGATAGTACTTAAAAAACATGACTGCAATTAATTTATATTCAAGTTAGATGACAGTGGTTTCACGGGATTTGGATATTATATAACGTTTTTATTGTATTGGTGCAGTCCATTTGTTCACGACTTGGTAAAGAACATGGTTGTGGGGATCGAGTCCTTTGACACACAATGGATTGGGCCCATGATAGAAAAAAATGACCCATTATGTGGTCATTCATTGAAGATAATGTGGCAAAGAAGGTTGACAATTTATGCTTGAAGTGTTTGACGGGAAAAATTGTCATTGATATTCAATATTCTGAAAGGATAGAAGGTGGCATGGCATGAAATTAAAATTAAATAAGGTGACAGGGCATAGAAGGTGACATGGTGAGATTTTCCTTTTCTAGAGTCATCCCCATGAGTAGGTGAGATTTTCCTTTGGCCCTAGATAGATGTGCAGTGCCTCATAAGCGAATGGAATTCATGTCCATTTACAAATTTGAATTGAAAACCTATGTAATATGTTTGGGTTCTTGATGAAGAGTTCCTAGGTTTTGATGTCGTCTTATAGATTTGTAGTTTCCTACAAGCTTGATTCACCCAGTGGAAAAGTATATGCATCCCTAGAGTGAGGATCTTGAGTCCCTTTATTTCCATAACATTTACATCATCAAATAAAATGGCATCTCATTGTTTCAATTTGCAAAGAGGTGCTAAATTTCAATTAAGTTAGTGTGCATGTTATTTAATACACTTTAGAGTGTTGATCGTTAGAAAAAGGAAGAAAGAGAAATATTTTTCATGATTAACTTACTTACAAGCTTGAATGTGCCATGTTCTTTTGCATTGAATAAGTAATTATGTGTTCTTGATTGAATAGCTATGTTGTCAGAATGATATCACTTGATTGAAATCATAGAAATATTGAGTGAAATGAGTTAAATGAGTATTCTTGATGCCAAATGTTTTACCAAGTTGTATTTGAATCAACATAATAGCAATGCCCCATAGACTATATTTGTAAGATTATCGCTCTTCCTTATGGGCCTTACATCATTTTCAAAAACTTTAGTGACAATACATGTGATAAGTTGTTTTATGTTGTTTATATGTCTTTCCTAATAGCATGTTCTAGGAGTAGTAGTATGATTACTTTCAGTCTCAAATATTAGAATAAATTGGAAATCTCGTGATAATAAACTAGGGTAATAAGGACATGAGAAACATCAGGTTCTTGAATTTCTAAAAGCTTTGCCACTATGATTCTCTTTTTCCCGAGAGTTTTGCACAATGTAGTGAAAATTCATAGCAATAAATAGTTTTCCTATTGGTCTCGGTGGATGCAAAAGTGACAAGTACAACATCTCAGTGAACTCAATTGATGCAACAAAGTTAGAAGAAGCATAGAAGTGATTTGACCACCTTTACCATTAAAAGAACGTATTAGTAGAATACGGGGGAAAGTGATAATTACCATGGTAATATATTCTCAAAGTTTAAGCTTGAAGAACACATGGCATAAGGGCATGGAAGCAAAGGTTGATTTGGTGGACAAAGTGATGGGCATTGGAGCCATTGGCACACCTATTGAGCCAAAAGTCAAATGACCCATACTGTGGTCATTTGAAGATGATTTGGACAATGAGAGTACATTGAAAAGATAACTTTGATGACATGGTGACAAATGGCAAAGCAACAATAACACACATGGCATTGGTAAAGCATAGGAAGAGAAAGCAAGCATTGGATGGTAGTCTGAGGATGAAGGACACTGCAGGCATCACCAAAACCCCAGCTGCGGGCTCATCATTGGTCAAGTAAGAATGACATATTTTGGAAATTTCTCTCCCATTTGTATAATCATTAGATGTCTAGGATTCCTAAAGTGAACATGGACAAATGTTTATAGTTTTATTAGGTTTTCATGTTTTATAAGGTTTCATTTTTGTTTGGTTGGATTATATGAATTTATAGCTCTAAAATAATTTAGACAATATGATAAAAACTAATGTAAAATATGATGATAGTATGGTAATTACTCAGTGCTAATTAATTTGTAATTACTGAACACAAATTACTGGTAACATGATCTAATTATTCAAAGTAAAGAAGTTACTTGTGTGTATGGTGCCGCAATCTCCTCTGTTGCTGCCATGGCTCCATCGAGGTCAAAGGAACCGACATCCTCCCACCTGGGGGATGGAGACCCAGCCCCAAATAACTGTAAATTAAAACAAATAAAGTCAACAATGTGTAATTCAAAGTTAAATATATTAAACAATACGATATTAAATAAAATACAACAAATACTTGAACATTAAATAAAACAATAGCAAACCTGATCCATGAAGCTCCCTGTGGCATGCTACTGCGTATCACCATGGAAAGAATGACCACAATGAGAACAACGATGTGTCGTTGTTCCAGTAGAACTAGAAGGCCCCGCCTGGGTTCCACCTGCACCCGGCATGTCCCGGAAACCACCCATAGACTGTGCAACTATCTGTGTCTCATCAATGTCCTCCCGGCTCTGTGAAGACATAGCCACAAATGTGGTATGTCTAAGCAAGTGATGTGTGGCACATCTAACGGAGTCATCAATCTCATATAGGCCGCTACCAAACCCAGGTGGCTGAGGAGGGGGGTTTGGCTCTCTCCTGGGTGCAAGAGGTCCTCTAAGTGGGTTGCGGTGCACCTGAGGTCAATCTTGGGCAGAGCCAAGACCGACACCTTGAAACTCAGTGATGTCAAAATAGTTGACATGGTACCCTAGATCAAACTAAGCCCACAATTTCTGAAGGAAATCCTGTGGTACCTCCAAATTGTTGCATGGGGGCCTATCAAACACCATGAACCACCTCTTTCTCCAGTTATCTCTCCATGGATGGTAAATACACCAGTCCATGCAAACCCGACTCCTCGTCACAGCTGGAGGTTGTCCTGTCGAGGTAACTATGAATTTGCTATACAACTGGGCTTTGGTGATGTTGAGGTCTTTTATCTGCTCTTTAAACAACCCAGTGGAGTAGTGTTCCCTCATTCGAGCCCTGTATTGGCTCAAGTTTGTTATCTCACTGTGTGCAATATTGATTGATTCAATAATGTTTTGCAATGATGAAGCTAAGGAAACTTGAGAAGGTTCCTTGGTGATGTTCAATTCATTACTTAGTGCCCTCAATTGATTTAAATCTTGGTGTAATTGATATTCGGGGTTTTCATTCGGTTCATTGTCGGTTCCCATGTTGTCTTTTGAAGGTCGGGTTTCATTGGTTTCATCAGATGGTTCCGGTGTGTCTGTCATCTTGTTAGGTGTAGATGGCCTGCAATGATTTTTTTTTGGTTTTTAAATGTATTGCATTTTTTTTAAAATTAAAATTCCAATGGAAAACAAAAAAAAAACCAAAAATAACAACAAATGGATGCTTTGTTGAGCACCTCCCTGGAGAAATGGTTGGCGCTATGGTGTAGGGGCGATTTGGAGGTGTTGAGGAGAAGTCGGGTGCTCCGATACGCGTTCGCGGGGTCACTGTTTTCCCAATATGTGCTCGCGGGTTTGTTGAAAATGACAAACCCGTGAGCTCTATTTTTTTTATAAAAAACACAGGGGCGCGCACACATCATTGACGCGTGCACGCTAGTTTCTCCTTTTGTCCACGTAGGCTCAACCACGTGGATGTTCGACATTGCGGAAGCAGTGACGCATGCGCGCATTTGGATGCGTGTGCACGTCGCTTTTTTTTTTCCTCTCATGCGCTGTCAGTGCGGCCTTTTTGGGTACCAACTTCGTGCGGGTACCCATTTATAAGTTAAGGGATTTATGGATCGATTATTAGTGGAGTAAGGTATAAAATGTTAGGATTAAGTGTCAAGAGGTTAAAGTGTTAAGGGATTATGTGTTAAGGGCTTAGGTGTTTAGGGGTTTAGGGATTTAAGTTTTTTGGGCCTTAGGACTTATGGGTTTATGTAATATCCATTTTTAATAATTTTATTAAAATGACCAATTTTTCACTTTTTCCCCTTATTCGACCTTTGACTAGTTTTTGGCTCTAGGTCTCCAAATTACTCCGAATGCTCCAGAATATTTTGAGAAGGTGTATGGATGATGTTAGAACATAAATATGTGTTTCAGGGATGATTTTGGAACCTTCCAATACTTCTTCAAATCCACTTTCAATTTTGACCAATGTAGGAAACTTTACTAGCAATTTCCCTTTGACTAGTATTGGTCTCTAGGTCTCCAATTGGCTCCAAATGCTACAAAATATTCAGTTAAGGTATATGAATGGTATTTGTACTTGATTATGATGTTTAGGGATGATTTATTACCATCAAAATACTTCTACAAACTTGTTTAATATTCTGGACAAAGTATGGAATTTAACTAGCAATTTGAGGTTCAAATCCCCCCAGGGTAAGTTCTGAAAATGGATCTCCAAATGCCTCCAAACCCACTCGAAATTATGAAAAGAGGTAGGCTATGTCTAAAGTATATTATTTATGTCTCATGTGCACCATTAATTAGTTATTAATTCTGTTCTAACCTTCTCCCAAACATCAACAAAAATCACTAATTCGACCCTTGGGTAAATAGCACCAAATCTCTTCCAAATGAAAATAAACTGAGTAAGATGGCTTCAAATGCTTAAGTGATGAACATGAAACTTGTAAAAATCATAAATGGAAGTCCATACATCATAAATATATCATAGAAACATTCTTACATTCAAAATCATCATCAATACATTGGCATACATCCAGGTAGTGGGGAAATGGCACTGTTCTTTCATTAAAAATGAGATTTATACATTTATGCTTCGAATTTCGACCATGAAATTTATGTAGATGAATAACAAAGTATTTAATTCATATTATAAAATAAATTGGGCATGAGAAGCTCCCCCAAAGAGTACAATAGATCACCAAAAATGCCCTCCCTCAAGGATCAAGAATATGCCATCAAAACTGGAAATGGTTGACAGAATGTGCTGCACTAGAAGAAACCATGAGATTCCCTATAGCTTACACCTGCAAATAAAGACTCCATTAAAGCTCCAAATGAAATTTCTGAATGGCCTTTCCAATTACCAACTTGGATGGGAATCTTTCACCCTCGAAATTGGCTAAGGCAAGAAACTAGTCATCCACTAGCTCTCCCTCTACACAAATGCAATTGCAAATTCTACAAATGATCAAAAGCTGGTTTAATTCTTTGTTATTGACATTTATAAACTTCTAATTTCCTCCATGGGTCGAATTACTTCCAATAGACTCATGCCAACTCAAGTTGGGAAGAGATTCCAAAGAATGCCACTTGTACAACAATCCCTAGTCTCCCACTTCCAGCAAATCACATGTGGAAGCATCTTAGCTTCCCTAACTTCCTTGAGCGCCCTCTTGGAGGCTATTTTTAGCCTTGACATGTCATATATGTCATATGTCATCCTTCAGGTCTGATTTGTGTCATAGGTGTCATAGCATCTTCATCATTGTTGTCATAGAGCTAGGGAATCTAGCCCAAGTGTCCCACTAGCTCCAAATTGCCTCTTCCTCTTCCATGGGAGTTACTCTTCCTCTATATTTAGACCTTGGATGAGTCATGCCATGAATAATACCCTTTGAACTCCCCCAAGTATGTTACCATTTACCTTGAATTCGAATTGGTGAGAAAATGATGCCAAGTGTAGTGGGGGAAATCTAGCCATATGTGGGTCCCACTTCTTCCATGTGTCTTCATGATCAAATGCCACTTTTATTTTCACTTGTATATATTTATTTACCTCCTTTATTAAATATTTATGCCATTCTAATGTTCAAACATAATTTATTATCCCCCTTATTCCAAATCCCAAAGCTTCCACCCCAAACCTAGGAAACTAGTAATTTTCCTCCTTAGCAATTATTTGACCTTTAGCATCAATTTGAAAAAATCTAATGAATATGGCCAATTTTCTTAGGCCATTGTGACCCAATTCCAAATTTGGGAAATGACAGTTTAGCCATTTAATTTTCTCCCTCATTCCTCTCTCCACCTCCATAAATTTATGTCCCTTGTTCCCCCCCCCGTCGTATCCCCCCCCTCTCTCTCTCTCTCACCCCTTATCTCCATTCAACACTTAACAAATAGTTTATGTGGTTGATAACACTAGAGCATTTTGTAACTCCAAAAGCTCTAGAGTTTTGTTTCTCCAAAATGCTAGAGTGTTTTGTAACTCCAAAACGTTCTAGGGTTTTGTTTCTCCAAAATGCTAGAGTGTTTTGTAGAAACAAAACGCTAGAGTGTTTTGGTTGACACTAAGCGCGGGAATAAAAATTTGAATTTAAAAAAATCGCACGAGCAATTCCTAGAGCCTAAAACATGTCTCCTCATGCGCCTGCGTGTCATCCACAATCCTATGTGGTTAGTTCGGACTTACCAAACCTGTGCTATGGATTGTGCTAAATCATAGCTAATTGGGCATTTCCACCATTTTTCTCAATATGCATGTCTTTCACCACTCTTTACAGCATGACATACACAACCATTTTTGACGAAATTTTAGGCATAGATATAATTTTTTATGCAGATTCCAAATATGTATTTAAAAGAAAAACACATATTTTTTTCCTAATTTTCTTGTGTCATCACTCAAGTCAAAAAACATGTTGTTAGTGTTTATTCCGTAACTTTTTCATTTCACAACCATTTAAAAAGAAAAATGTATGCTGCAGTAGTAGACACCGACCTCTACATGCTATAAAAAATCCAAGTCGAAATGATTGCATTAAAACCTTCAAAGGCTGCACCCACATTTGACATACTATTCTCGAGGTTTGGTCACTTAGATAATAAAAAAAATAAAAAAAATTAAACATTTAATTTTGGAAAAATAGTGCTGCACTAGTGCTATGGGTTCTCTACATGTCTACCAATTTTTGTAGCCTGAAACCATAAACCATTATTTAGGCACTCAAAGGTTGCACCCACAAAAACATATACCTTATAATTTGGAAAAAAAAAATAAAAAGTGAAATTTTCAATACTTAAAACTTATATATTCGGAAACGTGACTCAATTTCCTACATTTCATCTTCTTTACTCGATGCAAGATATCTTGTGTAAGTATCTCAAAAAAACCAAGTAAGTTGAGGGATGCTTGATTTTGCAGTTTTCTTTGCATCTAACACGCCAAAAGTGACCCTCATTAGCTTGCACATGCCTGTTTGTAAACTTTTTGTTTTTGTAATATATGAGGCAAGATATGAACATTCAATGTTTCATATAGTGATTGTAAATGTTATTTAAAAGGAAAAAATCAACTATTATTATGACAAGTAAAATTAAGATTTAAACGTTAAATGAAAAACAATGTTAAAATTTAAAACATCATATAAAAATTTCATAACATGCAAAGCAGATGTCAAATTTCAACCCTAATCATAATATCAGTTTCAATTTTATGTACAATTTCAAATTATTTCCTACATTTTTACAAATTCCATTTAATGTAAACTTGAGAGATACTCGTTAAATATTAGCATGGTACCATGGAATTAAATTTCAAAGATACTTGTTAAATATTACCATTACCAATTTACCATTGGATGAAAATTCAAAATGGAGAAAACTTTAATTACCCTAAATACCAACAAAAAATACTTTCCCATTAAATGTTGCCATAAAATTAGACAAGAGATTTAGCACCTCTGCTTATGCATAATGTGCAACTACTATCTCTTCTGTACCCCTCACCTCATAAATTAGGTTTACATATGCAGATTTCAGATGGTCTGCCGAGTTTAGCAGAGCTGAATATATCATATCAAACAATATGGTTAAAAAATGCACTGTACAGATTTCATGGCCAGTAGAGTGCGGGCTCAAATCATACAGATTTCATGGCCAGTTGACTGCGAGCTCAAATCGTACATATTTCATGGCCAGTAGAGTGAGAGCTCAAATCGTACAGATTTCATGGCCAGTAGAGTGCGAGCTCAAATTGTGAAGGGAAATAAACTACTGAGAATGATACAAAATGCAAGCAAACACTATGGAATTTTGAATGCATCAAAGATTTAAAGACAAGTCAAGCTCCTCACCTTTTGCAATAAGTGTAACCATACGGCCAGGCGATGTATTGTACTGCTGAGGATCTCCGTTTCTGGCCCTCTTCACAAAACGTAAAAAGCCTGACCCCAATTCGATGTCAGTTCTGGCCTTTTTCACAGAGCTTGACGCCAATTCAACGTGAAAGTTGTGTGCCTTAATATTGGATATGGACATTCTCTGCAACTCAAAAATGTGTGACAGTATGCTATTGGAAGCAGATATAACATGAGTAGGATACTGAAGATAGTCAGTTACAAGCAGGCTATTCAGACTGGGATTAGATTTTCTTGCGGGCCGCTCCTTCGTATGGTCCTTTTGATGCCCTCCCAATGCCTTAGAATTGCGGAACTTTCTTGAGCAATAGCGGCAAGAAAAGATGCGGCCTTCAGAACCTTGGGCCGAGCTTGAGCTCTTGGGAGCGGACCCCTCTGTGTTGGACAAAAAAAAATAGCAAGCAGACTTGATCTCTAACTCTGGCACCATTTTATGGCCTTCGTTCTTTGCACGGATCTGTCCTCCCAATCCCTCTACAGGCTGAACATGGATGAAATTGGTGTATCATTGGGTGAGATCCATTCCAAATAATCTGAGCTGCTGCTTCATGCACCCCTTATGATCGGACTGGGAAGTCATGGATTCGCTGAATCGTTCTATAAATGATATCTGATGAAGTTGCGTCACTTATCTTCAAGTTCTATTGTTCTAATGTAAGTACATGAATTGTGTTCTAGGTCAGTGTTTTATAGGATATGAATTGTGTTAAAATTTTGAAGCAGTTTTAAATAAAATGTTTTAATGTTTTAAGTGGTAACTTTTCCATTTAGGGTTTTTAAGATAAAAATAAATCTATAATTTCAAAAATAAAATTAATTAATATTATAATATTATAAAAAAGGCTTCGTTAATTTAATAGATAATATCAGAATTATAAAAAGAGACCCAGCCAAGAGTGAATATGGTGGTTGATTACCATTAATAAGAGGAGTACATCTCTGCATTATTCTTCCATTTTTACGATGGATCGTCTTGGCTAGAGTAAGGCGCGATCTGAAAGAAGGAAAAATGGTCCGCGTAGAAAAACATGAAGGATGTTTCGTAGTGATTGTGAAATGGAAGAACGCTGATAAAGATGAGACTTCGCAGTATCCGTGAGTTTTATTTTTCAGAGCATAGGCGTGTTGATTAAGACATAACACTGTAAGTTAATACTTTGGTTTACGGTCTTATCTTTGTTTGAATGATGGAAGCTCGGCTAGATAAATAGATCTCTGCATGTAATAGCGATTGTAGTTTTATTTTTAGTTTTTATCTAGGTATTAATCCTTTTATGATCTGTTTATGCTCCGTCTGGTAATTTTGACCTTATAGGAAAGCTTTAATTCAAGACTCTGCATCCTTTCAATGCCTTAGCCATTAATCTTTGTCAATATTCCGCTGAATTGTTCTCTGGAACAAAGTTAGCACTGAGGGATTGTGTTGCATATTACTGTAGCTTAACACGAATCTCCATATCCTTTAGTTTTTGTCAAATACCTAAACGGAATCACGCTCTGTAGGATATATTTGGTACTGGTTGATTGTTTTTCTAATACTCAACACGGATCTTAGTATCCTTTAAACTATCTGACTATTATCTAAACCAAATCAGATCTTCGTGGATCGGAGTTGGTGTTGGTTTGAGGGTTTGCTGAATAATTTAGCTTAAATGGATCGACGTATCCAGTAAATGTTTTTTTAAACTCACATTTTTTGAATTTTGATCTCTAGATGGGTTTAGAGCTAGTGACCATGTGTTGTTAACACCGTATAATAAACTATCATGTATTTCTGTCGTAAACAACCTCGTTCTAATTAGTGTAGAGTCAGTTTAACCCTAAGTGGACGAGTATGGATGCGTAATTGCATACTCTGCCAAGTGATCTGAGGATGGCGTGAACTGGTATCTATAATTTTAGTCCCTATTTGCTTATAACATTCAACGAAATGTCCGTTTTACTTTTACATTTCGGTAGATTCAAGTTAACGCCAGCTCGTTGAGGCCAAGGCAAAGTCTGAGATTTTGTATATCTTTGTTTATACTATGTTTCTGAATGCTTAAACTATGATAGTATTTCCTAGATGAAAACTATGTAGATCATTCATCTAAATAGCAAGCTACTTGATTTTTCCATGTATATAAATGCACTTCATTTGATTATAACTTAACTTATTTGCACAGGTAAAAATTTGCAACTTTGATCTTGGCATATTATTATATCTTATATACTTGCAACACTGTATGTTTAAATTTTTGGATATAAATGGTAGCATGAGTATATATACATATATTTTAGTGGGAGTTTTACTTACCTATTTCTTAAAAATAGAAGGGGACTTGCCTTTCTGAGCAAGTAAGGGTCACCTCATATTATGATATATAGCATGTGTGGGGTAACTATTATATATATGTGCTCAGCCTTACTTTTAATATGCTGTAAAGTAGGTTTTGATATGGTAACCTCCTTTCTTTAAGTGTTAGACATTTTGTCTAAAGTTAAAATAATAATCCTATGCTAGAGGTTTGAGTTGCTTAAATAGAGCCTTTAAGAAAGGTTAAACCAACCCTTGTTTCCTAATGTAGTATGAGGCGTTTTTCACTTGACAAATAGAATAGGGTATATACTTCTAAATTGATTGAGAGAATGCTCTCTAGATTCGAGGCATGAAAAGTCTTAGGCAACAAGTGTGTTGCAGAATGTAACTCTCATTTCAATAAATAAAACGATGCAACCCCCCTTTGTGGACGTGGCCCAAATTCGGGTGAACCACGGTAAAACGGTGTCCATGTTGTGTCTCTCTTGTGTATTCTCTAATGTGTCCATTTTATGTGATTTTTGGATGGTCTCCTTGTGTGTTGACTTGTGTACCTTATGTTTATTGCTCTTATGATGGTTTTATAGTCTCTTTTGTAGAAATGGACTTTGTCATATGTGAGATTATTATCTTGTGTCGTTGATGTATAAATGTATGTCTTGTCAAGTATTTTGTAAAAGGATGATTAGGTTTGCTAATGTTGTTATGATCATAAAAAGATGTGTTTAACTATTGTGTTCATGAACAATTCAAGTTAATACTAATAAGTAAGAAAATTACGGAGACACATAAGGTAAAGATTATGTTCTTAGATGTTCGTCGATTTATATATGTAAGATATCCGAATAGTTGTTGTTATGACTAAATGTACATTCTGTCATCCATGTCTTAAAGTAAAGATGTTTTGAAAGTCATTATGTTTGAAGCAATTAATAAACAAAGTGTAAGGTTACAAGGAAAGACGGAAATAAATATTTACACATGTTGAATTAAGGAATCTGCTTGTTTATATATATATTGAGATCTCGATTTAGATACCTATTGAAGAGCCTTACGACCATAAGCTAAGCTGTTAATGTAAAAAGTTCATTTTTTTTTTACATTATTTCTGATCCGAAATTTTGGGTATGTGACAAATGATATCATAGCTGTAGGTTACAACACTCAGGCGTAATGGGCTCAACATAAGATAAATAAATATGAAGACTAATCAAGTGGTTCTTGTTTTGTCTTGATGCATGGACTGTACTAAACGAGGAAAATGTTCTCCGAGTTCAACTCCAAGTTTCTCCAAAAGAGTAGAGACAAGTATTTTATTCTCAGTCAGGTATGTTATTTTGTCGTAAGTTTTCTTGCTAGATAAAAGGTATAGCTACTCACATGGATGAATAGTATTGGCATGGAGTGTGACATATTGTTAAAATGACGATTAGTTTGAGTTTGAGTATGATATGCAAGGGAAATACATAAGAGGCCTTAAAGTTACAAAGAACTACTAGGATGTAATTATCTTTTGTGAAAGAAGTGTCGACAGAGATGTTGTTCTTATGTCCTTTCTAAAATTGATGTGAAATATAATGAATTTTTGTATCATGATTTTTGTTAAAGGAATAGTATTCATACACTCCAAAGAAGCGTGCTTGTTAGATTAGGAAAAATCTTCACTTATCATAGCTATATTTTATTGGGATTGGATAGTTGTTGTATATTATTTTGACAGTTTTCATGATATTGCCTTCGTAGAAATTATAGAATGAGATTGGGCAAAAAATACTTGTTTAAGAAGTTATAGTTAAGTGTTGATAGGTTCCTTCCTCGAATGAAAGTTGGTCCCCAAGTGTCAATAATAGAATGTACATCCTTGTACTTAGGTTTTGATAGTATGCCTATTGCAAAAATATATGTTGTCTTTCTTTCATATTCTTTCGCGAATCCAATATTATGGAGTCCATAAACTAGGTAATTATTAATCTTGAATATTGATAGCCCGATTGAATTTGACATACTAGGTTACAAGATATGTTTAAATATGTGAACGGATTTATGTGATAAGATGACCGATGTATTGAAATATTATTTTCGTTTATGAAAAATCATTATTTTATTAAATAACTTCTTATCGTTATTAGAATTGTAAAGTATAAGCTTAAAGATGTATTATTGTATGGAATTGCATTATGATTCTTAGATAGGGTTGTTATAAATTCTAAATAAAGATTGATGTGTATCAAGAAAATGGATTTTGTTAAAAGTATGAATATGAATATAGGAATAGAAGAATCTTAAAACTTGTTATCATGGTATCTTTTAAAAGAGTATGGAAAGATTAAAAGAATCTTTAGATAATGAGTATTAAATGGAAATGAATCCATATTAAATTATGATACTAACATATTTGTTTGTTAGCAGACTTGGCCTCAAAAAAGATATTGAAGAGTTTGTATTCATACATCAGGGTAAATTAGAAATGATGCACAAGTTATTGAATGAGCATGTGTGTAATGCTATGGGACTAATGTGTTCAATTGTTGAGCAATTGAAGTAAAGAAAATTTCCTTTTATACTAACATTTCAGGAAGTGATCTTAACTATGACCGATGACATGATTAAAGATGAACGTTGATTATAAAACTTATATATATAAGTTGGGAAAAATTTCTCAAGAGTAAGTAATCAGATTTACTTTACATCTTATTTGGATCACGATTGGCGATGAAACTTATGATTAATGATGTGTAATCATCACAATGCATAGAATGTGATAAGCAAATAAGTGAATATAATTGTTGTTATTATGATGCATATGGCATATAGAATGATTGTTATTACTTAAATTTACTAGATTTAAACAAGAAGGTTTAAATTATGTACTCAAACATAGCAGAAAGGAGGCGCCTACATTCATTTTCTAGCTGCTGCAGGAGGCAACTTCCCTAAAAAAAATATGTAGTCATGTTCCCCATGAAAGTGGAACAGAGAAGGTGGCTCGTTGCATGTTATACTGACCCATAAGACCTAGGAAATCTTTATATCCATCAAATTGAGCAGGTGGCTCATTATGTTTTCCTTGTGGCAATCTCAAAGAAACAAGAAAGTGGGGATGCACAAGAGATTCGATGAGGGGAAGGCGATGGAGTGAATGGTAGAGGTAGTATGATATCTGAACTAGTTCAGCCACATTGCTAAGTTCAATATTGCTAAAGGCATAAGTATTACTATTGAGTACAATAAGCAATTACTGCTGAGTTGCAGAAGTCATACTACTATTACAGAAAATATCACTGCTGAGTTTACATAGAATGTTTCTAACTGTAAGTTTTATTTGCAGGTTTTATTTACAATTTTTTACTCAAGGATGAGTTGTGTGTTCAACAAAGGATTGCTGAAGTTCCAAAATCAGGAGAGAGTTTGATGATCAACAAGGTGTTGTTGAAATATTGTGTTATGACATAACCAATATTGAATGATTTGTATTGTGGACTAATAGATGTCAGTATGTGTGAATGTTATGAATGCTAGAATAAGCAATTATGCCCTCAAGGATGAGGATGAACGAAAAATGTTAAAACATTTGTTGTTTGAAATTTTGCATACTTATGTATGCTGAAAATGTTGGAAGATATGGTATGATCTGTACAGATGTACAAGTTGTGAAAGAAGTACGAACCACAAAGATGTGTGAAAATCGTATGATCTTGAGGATGATAAAAAAAACAAAGGGAGACAACAAGTGAGCTAAAGAAGGATGAATCCTGAAGAGTGAACAAATTGCTAAGAAGTATGAACACCGAGGACGATGTTATTTGTCATGTCCCCAATTTTGGTTCATCCAGTTACCCTGGTAAAAAGGGGACCAAAATAACCCCTAAGTAAATAATTTAATTTGATTAGGTGTGCATAGGATTAAATTTAGCCTAAGTGAAATGGAGAAATTATTTTTATTAATCTTAATTAATTTTTGTAATTAATTTCCTAAATAATGGAGCAAGTGGGCCAAGAGGGCGCCCTCATTGAGATAAGGTTTCCAAATTGGATCTAGAGACAAGAAAATAGAAATATGGCTAAATCAATTTGTGGATTTAGGAAAAGAACAAAAGAAGGAAAGGTGTAAGAGTTTCTAAAATCAAGAAAATGGAAACAACTAAAAAAAGCAAAAGGAGGGCGCAGTTTCCAAAAAGGAGTCCAGTTTACAAATCAAGAAACTTTTACAAAGCATGAAACATATGGAGACAAAGGGGGGCACCGTTTCTGAAGGAGAAAAGCTTGTAAGGAAAAATAAAGGCAAGTATGTCCACTCATGGGTGACCTATTCTCACAGGTCACCAATCTCTTCAACTTGCTCAGCAGTTCATCATGAATTTTATAAAAGAAGCCAACCAAATCCATTTCACAACTTTTGTTGTTGTAAGTTTATGAGTGAAGCATTTTAGCTTCTCAAGGTTTGGTGATGTGCCCAAGCCAATCAATGGGTGATGTGCCCCATTCTTCTATTCTAATTCTCTTCTCTAATATTCTCTCAGGATTTACAGCCACGGAGATCTGATATGCAGGTCCATATATTCCAATACTAAGAAGAACCCAAGCTTACAAGGATTTATCATCATACAGGGTACATTCGGAGGAGACAACATTAAAGGGACAAAATGGAGGTTTCAGGTTCATAACTTTTGTTCATTTTTGGGTTGTGAGACCTATTCCATTGCGTCCAGAGGGCCATTTCCAGTAGGAAACACTTTTTTTCTCATCTAAAAAGGTGTCCAAATGACCAAGATACACCCATTTTCACCAGAGCCAAGGTTTCATGTGTTAAGGAGCGCACGTGTGAAGTTCTAGTTCAATGAATGCGCCCATGATAGCTTAGGAAGCTCAGTTCACCCTCATACTTTGTTCAGACCTGTTTCAGATCCAATTACACTTTCATATCAGATATTTAATCATCCCATCTCTTCTTACATCTCTTCTGTGGCTCTATGTATCGATTTCCTAGTCTATAAGACATTGTACTGTTGAGGAGCCATTAAATGAATACAAGCTTGGTTCAGTGAGTTATATTTTGACTTTCTATTGTTTAATATATTATATCAGAACATTATAATACTTCACAACATAGCATTTCGGTTAATGAAATCCATTTAGTAATTCAGATTGAAAGACTAGCTCATTGAGCACTATTTAGTGACTAGTTTTACTGAAATGACTGCCAAATTCATTATGAGTGTTAGTTTTGCTTTCCGTAAGTTGTAGGATGTTAATAAGACATTATAATTACCATATCAGTCCTTAATTTAAGAATTTGGAAGCATTCAACCCTTTTTGTAAAGATTGGAAATTAACTAGCTCAACAATCCTCAATTGGCTTAAAAATTCCAAACCACTCCTACTCTATCCAAATATTTCCAAATGATGTCCAGTGCATCCATTGAACTTATTTGACTATCATAGATCATCCTTGGACTCCCAGTATCCTCACCTGTCTAGTATGCATATGTCAGCTTCACAGGAAGCCTCGAAGTAGGAAACAATGCACACTGTTGTTGAAAAGTGAATGGTTCTGGTACATGGTGCATATGACATATATGATTTGACCTTTTGAACTACTGCTGCAACTCAGTCCATACATTTTCCAGAATTCAATGTTCATCCTACCATCCTCATATCTTGCCTCAGTACCCATCACTTACTTCCTACTCTGCTCAAAACAATTGTCAGAAATTTGACTAGTGCATTTTATCAAAAATTTGAAGTTAGATTTAATATCTTGGTTGAATATTCCCAAGGATATTAAGGTGGTATCAGAGCACTTTCCTTGGCTTAGCCTGTGGAAAGTAAATCTTAGTGGAAAATTAGCTCAACACTATTTTCAAGTTGTAGTTGTGGAATTAGTTTCATGTCATGGAAGATTTAAACTTTGAGTTGTATGAGGAGGAAGATAATTTTTATGAAGAGTATGATAATTTTGATGAGCAATATGAAGAATATTGCAGGCAGTATGAGGAAGAGAATTCCCAAGAATTATCTTCCACAAACATCTCCCATGAGATCATGATTGGAAGAAGATACCATGGTTATTCTGATAGCCATATTCAGGAAAAAGTTGCATGTTCCATAGTCAAAGGTCAACCTTCTATGGAAGAGTTAATAAAAGATATGAAAGCTTTATTGGATGCATGTGACTTCACAAGAATTTTTGGATCCTCTTCAATAAAAGCCTCCAAGAATCTTCATCCTAAGACAACCAGGGATAAGGAAGACCCAAAAACCAATCATGAGATTGTTGACAAAATGGAAGAAGAATCTACTGCAAGATTCGATGCTGAGGATCTCAAGATCACCTCAGAAGAGATTGGTAAGATTAATGACGGTGAGACATATTTTGGATCAGATCCAAAAGAAGAACCCAAGTCAGATTCAAAGTCACCACATGAGCTTCACATGGTGTTAAGAACCCATGTCAACCCTTCTATTTACTTTGTTAGTATATTGTTGTTGGACGCATATGCTTTGTAAGTCGTCCCGTAGTATTTGTTGATCCATAGTTTGTATGATTGTTGTTGGACGCATATGCTTTGTAAGTCGTCCTGTAGTAATTGTTGATCCATATTTTGTATTGGCCCATGGTTTGTATTGACACATGGTATTGGTGTCTAGACTTAGTATATAAGTTTGTGTTGAGACCAATGAAGGTACCGTGAAGTTATTTGTATTGAGCTTGCTCAAAGGAGGTTTCCCCCTCGAAGTGGCTTGCGATCAATATAAAAGTGATTCTGAGTTCTGTTATTTTTGTTATATCGTGTGTTTTCATTAATTAATTATTACAGATTCTTCACATCTGGTATCAGAGCACTTTCTTGGGCTCGTTGGGTGGAATTTCTGTCAATTTTTTTTTTCGCATCTGTTGCAAGTTCGGATCTGGGAATAATCCGTATCCGCTTAATTGTGGGAAGTACTTGGGCATAATCCCTCACACTCATTGTGAGGAGTACCAAAGGAACCCCAAAGTAGCTGGCCCATTGAGAAGAATTGTCAGCGAAAATGGCAACGACCCCTACCTGATTGACTAGTTCCCACTCGTGAGGTAAACCAAGAGCTGTCGTTTGTGGCAAAGCGGTTATCAGTTTTACATGAGCTGTGGAGTGAGGGGTACTTCCCCAATATGTAAGCTGTCAGACAACATTGGTGGCCGAGTGAAACCCCTGAACTATTAGGAAGCCGCACATACCTGGGGTCCATATCTATTTTCAGCTGAATTGTTGCCAATCACTTTCGCGCCATTTCAGATCCATTCCGAGCCGTTTCAGATCCAGCCATTTCAGATCCATTCCGAGCCGTTTCAGATCCATTCTGACAGTCGTTCCAGATCCAGCCGTTTCAGATCTATTATGAAAGTTGTTTAAGATCCAACCATTTTTTATCCATTCAGCGTCATTTCATATCCATCTGTTGCCAATCCCTTCAGCGCCGTTGCAGATCTATCTGTTTCTGATCCCTTTCACGCCGCTGCAAATCCATTCCTAAAAAAAAAAGAAAAAAAAAGAAAAAAAAAAAGAAAAAAAAAAGAAAAAAAAAGAAAAAAAAAAAGAAAAAAAAGAAAAATATAAAATTCTGTTTTTTCGCCGTATCTCCTTTGTTTTAACTCCGTTTCCCTTGAAACTTCCCGGACACCCCTGCAATCCCATTCTACATATTTCATTCCTAAGGACCCTATCCCAAATTCTACTTCCCAAAGCCAGAAATCTCACATTTGTCTATTTTTAGGGTTTGCGATAACTTCTTCAATTTTCACCCACTCGCCTCCAAATTTTGCCATCGTGTTCATTCCCTATTTCTGCTTCTTTGTCCCTCTTTGACAAATTTTCTCATTCTTTCACCCCGCTTCTGAAATCCCCATTTTTTGCTTCCCTGCCCATCAGAAAGTGTCCAAAACCTATTCAAACTCCAATTACCCATCTGATTTTTTCCCAAATCCAAATTTCCCTTTACTAAATAAGCTTTTGTTTGTGTTTTTCTATCCATTCCCCGCCCCCCACAAAAAAAAAATCCTGTTTATGGTTGTCACCCGTGCAGGAGCAAAAACCATGGAGGAAGCATTTGCAGCCATCCAAACCAAACTCTAAGATCTGGATGAAAAATTTCCTAGCCTCCATCTTCAGCATTCAACCATGAATAATAAAAGACAACAAGAATCTTCTGCAGCCAATGGATTCTCTTCTTCCAACACTTTCCGTGGTCCAAAGCTTGAATTTCCTCGCTTCAATTGTATTGATCCGACTAGATGGATCTATCGTGCAGAACAGTATTTCATTCTGCATAATACTTTTGATGTCCAAAAAGTTCCACTTACATCCTTTCATTTGGAACAGAAATCCCTTCAATGGTACCGTTGGTACATCAAGGCTCATGACGAGCCAACATGGATAGATTTTTTCCAACTCCTTTTGCAATGATTTGGTCCGAGTGCTTTTGATGACTTCACCGGAGCACTCACTAAACTTTGTCAAATTGGCATTGTGAGAGAGTATCAGACATAATTTGAGAAACTAGCCAACCACACAGAAGAATTGTCTGATGACTTCTACAGGAGTTGTTTTATCGGTGGTCTTAAGGATGAAATCCGTCTAGAGGTCAAAATATTATGTCCCAACACAATGATGGAAGCCCTAGGGTTGGCTAAGTTGGAAGAATACAAGATTACCACCCAACATCGCTCCAAACCCACTTTTGTTCCCTTCCGAAATATGGGTTCTCAATGACCTCCCATCCTGCCAGCTCCTCGACCAACTCCTATCAAGCATTTGTCCGAAACAGAGATGTAGGCACGCAGAGAAAAAGGGATTTGTTATAATTGTGATGAAAAATTCACTCGGGGACATAGATGTGTTCAACAAAAGCTCTATCTCTTGGATGTGGATTCTCCGCCTGCCTCTGAAGTTGGTGAAGAGGCTCCAGATACACTGGATGATTAGGTCGACATTCAGGAGCCGCCTATTGACCTTCCATCTCAGGAAGACCACCCATATATATATCTCCATGCTTTATCCGGCGTCACCACCCCCTAAACAATGCGGGTCAGGGGTTACTTCAAGAAGCTTCCTCTTACAATACTCATTGATTCTGGTAGCACTCATAACTTCATTGACCCTTGTATCTCCAAACATGCTGATTGTTTTGTCCATCCTTGCTCCAACTTTGAAGTCATGGTTGCCAATGGGGGCACCTTACCTTGCAAGGGAAAGTGTCACAATGTGCGTATATCTCTGGAAGATTATAACCTGCGCTCTGACATGTTTGCCTTGTCCTTAGGTGGATGTGATGTGGTTTTGGGCATTCAATGGTTACGCACACTTGGCCCCATCTTATTGGATTTTGTTGAACTTTGGATGCAGTTTTCAGTTAATGGGAAACAACACAAATTTAAGGGCTTACAACAAGGGTCTCTCCGCATCATTAGTTCACATTGCCTGGAAAAGATCCTTAAGAAGAATTCACATGGTGTCATCGCTCAACTCCATTCCATTCAGATGCACCCATCAACGGTCTCCCCTACTTCTTTTTATAGATATGTAGGTGTCCTTGCTGAACTAGTGGGCTTGTCGCCTTCAAGAGACCTTTCCAGTAAGAATTTAGCCGCATCTACATCTCAGCAGGAAATGATGGCTATTTTTCATGCAGTACAGAAGTGGAAACCATACCTATTAGGGAATTATTTTTGCATCAAGACTGATCTCCAGAGTCTGGAAAATTTCCTGGAACAATGGGTTTCCTCCCCAACACACCTGAAATGGGTTATCCAACTCATGGGTTATGCCTATGTGATCACTTACAAGAAGGGTAAGGACAATATGGTGGCAAATGCTCCTTCTTGCACATTTGATGAACCAGTTTCTCTTTCAGCTATTTCTCTGCTTGTTCCCAATTGGTTGCAATCTGTTCAACATGGCTATCTCTTTTATGCACTCCATGCTTCTTCATCAGTAGGGCACTCTGGGTTCCTCAAAATGTATGACTAGGAACAATGTAACTTCTTTTGGTAGGGACTGAAAATGACAATTCAACAGATGGTGGCTGACTGTGATACTTTCCAGGACAACAAGGGTGAAACGACACTCCTTTCGGGACTGCTCGAACCCTTGCCCATCCCTACACAGATTTGGACAACTATTTCTATGGATTTCCTAGAAGCACTCGAGTTGTACAATACCACATCTAAAAGGACATCATATGAAGTAGTCTATGGACATGCACCACCAATTCTTCTTCCATACACCCTCAGCAGCTCCCCAGTTCAGGAAATTGACTCAGTTCTTCGAAACTGCTATTAGATTCTTCTCATTCTGCAGGACAATCTTCACATGGCAAGAATTCGACTGAAACAACAAGCCGATCAACACCGTTCTGAGCGCATTTTTCACGCAGCTGATATGGTTCTTCTTCATCTACAGTATTCCAAGCAACCCTCCCTGAAACTCACAAGGCGTCAGTGGCCTAGTATGCAACCCGAGGATGCTACAGGGGAACAACTCCTTCAGATTTTGCATCGATTTCCACATCTAAAGCTTTTAGGACAAAGCTTTTTCTAAGGGAGAGGGGATGTTAAGAACCCATGTCAACCCTTATATTTACTTTGTTAGTATATTGTTGTTGGATGCATATGCTTTGTAAGTCATCCCGTAGTATTTGTTGATCCATAGTTTGTATTATTGTTGTTGGACACATATGCTTTATAAGTCATCCTGTAGTAATTGTTGATCCATATTTTGTATTGGCCCATGGTTTGTATTGACACATGGTATTGACCCATGGTATTGGATCCTAGACTTAGTATATAAGTTTGTTTTGATACCAATGAAGGTACCGTGAAGTTATTTGTATTGAGCTTGCTCAAAGGAGGTTTCCCCATCGAAGTGGCTTGCGATCAATATAAAAGTGATTTTGAGTTCTGTTATTTCTGCTATATCGTGTGTTTTCATTAATTAATTATTGCAGATTCTTCACACATGGAAGCAGAAGTTGACCACTCATCAGTTGGATGTGAACCTGGAGAATGGGTGGCAGAACAAGGCACCATAGCTCCACCGTTTGAAGGGAGAAGTATGATAAAAAGATATGGCCCTGAATCAGAATTTTATACCCATGTTCCTTTTGGAAATCATCAAAAGAAAATAGAATACATTGTCAATAATGTGTGCCATGATATGGAGAAACCAGTTCCCTATAATGAAGCATTTAATTCTCAATGCTTAGCTCCTCAGAAACCAATGACTTTGGGAACATCAGGAGACCCTCAAAGTGTGGAAGAAAGAGGGAATACCATGGTTATATATCAGCATCTTTACAGCAGCCATGAGGATGATGAGTCACCAAATCCTTCGTCAGAAGGAGAGGAAAAAGATCAATGCACAACTAAAGATCTAGCAGTCAAACATTTGATTGTTGGCAATGTGGAAGGTGAAATCACTCCCAATTTCTTCGTGGGTGATTTCAAGATATGCAGAAGATATGGGGAATATTGATGATGGTATGACATCTTTTGGATCAGATCCAAAAGAAGAACATCAATTTGATCTGAAATCATCATTGGAATTTCAGCTTGAGGTGGAAGACAAGCCCAAATCAACTGGGTGTGAACCAAGGAATTTGGGAAAGAAGCATGCTGCCATAAAAACACCACATGAGGAGGAAATTTGGGCACAAAGGTATGGCTGCAATTCTGATTTTTGCATGCCTTTGTTGCAGCGCAAGATGGCAGCCACTTCTAGTGAGAATGATGGATTAGAAGATCCTTCTAGTTTCAGAATTCAGAATTGGGAGAAGGTTGCATTGCAAGAAGCAGAAGAGGAGGTTCATTAGTTAGAACTTCTTGCCCTGATTGGACCATTGAAAATGAGTGAGGAAAAAATCAAGGAGGCACTGAAAAACCTCCATGAACTTAATGCTTTGATCTCTCACTGCTGTTGGAGAACTACATCAATGGAGGAGCAACCCTCTGTTGAAAATTTTGTGCACATGTGGGAAGCAGTAGGGCAGTAGGAAGCCTAAAAGGAAATTTCTCTCAGCTGATTTCTGATAGAAATCACTTGCTGGAGCTTGTGAATATGTACTATAATGTTGCAATAAGGAATGATGAGAAGATCAACAAGCTCACTCATATGTTGGAAACCACCCATAATTCTCTGATTGGTACTCAGAGTGCTTGTCAAGAATCTGAGAATCATATTGAGCAACTTAATGAGAAGTTGGCAGAATCACTTTTTATCTCCCATCTTTCACAAAGTCACAATAACATGGCTGAATTATTTCATGTTCCAAGTGTAATACCCCAATTTTGACCCTTATGAAATATTGGCTTTTAATGTAAATATTGTATACATGCGATCTATGTTTCCCTAACGTGGAGCTCAAGGACAAGGCCCCGCTAGTGTACGCTCAGATTTTATTTAAATTGGACAAGTATTTGATATTTTATTACCCATGAGCTATTAAGCCATGGAATATTGTAAATGATGTAAATATTTGATATTGCAATAAAATACCAAAACTGGATATGGAAGCAACTAATGAGAAGGGGCCACGTGTATTCCACTAGGGAGTGGTGAGAGGGTTGTGGGGATGAACCATATACTTCCAAATGTCATCTTGTGAACCCATTTGACTTTCTTTGTTGACATTTAATTCAATTGTAAGGAAGTTGTTGAAGAATTTAGTCCATGGCTTCAATGGAGCATGGGCAACCCAGAAATTCGTATGGCAGAGTATGGGCTCTGTTTCCTTGACCCACAAGTCACTCTACCTTATGGGAATTCATTTTTTCCTCATTCCCATTCCAAGGTGGAACATCCCAGCATCAGTTTTCATCCATTACGAATTCCCAGCAGTGAGAAAAACCAAAAATCGCAACTTTGCAAGAACCCATGTTTTGAAGTGCCATAAATACCCATAATTTGATATTGATAGTGAAATCTAATGGGGGATCCATAGATATGAACCTTGGGGCGAATTTGAGAGTATTAGATACCTCGAAATCCATTGAAAAACCCAGTTTTTACAGCCTAAAAATCAAATGACAGGATTGAGTTATTGGATGACAGAATTGTGAGAAATCCAAGTGTGAATGACTGAGCAGAGGTTGATTTTGCTTGATAAACCCAGTGAAGACTAGAATCTCAAGGAATTAGCAGCTGGACTTTTCTATGCCCACCCTGAAGAGCATTGGAGGGAAGGGACGCCTGAGGGACTGTGTAGCAGCGAAGGGGACTTTCCTTGTGTTGGGTGTGGTAGGTATTGTGGGTGCCATGACTGTTGAGTTCATTTGAGATGCATGTAGCTCTGTGGTTGAGCTCACTAGCTTGGTATTTCCCTCCTTTGTCTTTTGTATGCTTGATAAACCCAACTGTGTGTTGGCTTAACATAACCGTTGAATGAAACCATGGCTGTGAGGGAACCCATCTAGTTCCTCCTTAGTGGATACACAAACCAGCTCTGGGGTGATCTCCCAGCTGAGAGAATATAGGCTGGACAAAGATCTATGGTTGGGTGGAACGTTGCTCTCACATAGCCAGTTGTTTGGACAACTTCATCTTCAAGATAAGTATTCTTTGTGGTTTAATTTATATGCATTATGTGTCCTGCAATGTGTTAATTCTGAATGTTAATTGTTCATGTTAATGAGATGAAATGAATATCTTAATATGGTTGATATGAAGCTTGTGCATAGCATAAGGATGTGATTGATTCTCTGCCTATTGACTCATCATCTTCTTGGGATAGATATGCTGATGCATTCCAGTCTGTGCGTGTGTTATTATGTTTTAATTCCGTTGTATAATTAAGTATGCATTTTATTTAAATGACCAAAATTTAGTCTTATGGCTTTGGGGAAGTATCAGACCCCCCCATGTTACAACCATGTTCCTTCTGTGGTTTGGAATGATGGGAGGGGACGTGACACCAAGGGAGGAACCTCATGATTTGGTGGATCATGAGGAACAGTCTGTTTGGTATGTGCTTGAGGAATGTGCAGACAAAGTTGATGAAAAACAAGCACATGACCTCTTCCAGAATGAACTTGAGAGGTTCATTGAAGAAAGTCACTCTTCCAAGGAAGATCCAGATGAGTACACCATAGATGGATCAACCATCAATGGAGAGGATACATCCACAACTTCAGTGGATGAAATTTTCAGAAGCATGGCTCACCATCCTTCATTCCCCACTTCAAATTCAACCACAAATTTTGGGAATGAAAATTGGGTAAAAGGATTCTTCCTCTTGGTGTCACATGATGAGCAGGAGGATCCTAAAATTGAGGCTTGTGACATGTTCCTTAACCCGCAACAGTTGAGGTAGCCCATGCATATGTGTGCAGCCACTTTTGACCAGGAGGCATTAGATCTACACTTACCTTCAATGTGTGGGTCAATTGATGGAGTTTTGCACCCTTGGATCAATGGCAGAGAGTTGAGCCATTGGATGAAGAGGGGAGCACCTGTGGAGTTCCATAGAGATCATGATATCTCTTTATTTGAGGAGGACATACATATGGCTAATCACATCCCATATGGTTCAACAAATAAAAGTGCTTGTGCATCCATTGGTTGGATGGGTAGAGGCATCATTGCAATGAAGACCTTGGAAGGTAAAGGGTTCTCTTATTTCTGCAATAATTTTTTTGTTATAATTGACATTGTCTTGAATTGTGAGCAGCAACAAAGATGTATTTTGCAGCCATTAGATATCTCCAGTACACATGCACAAGAGATGTATTATGATTTGTATGCTCTTAAGAAGTTCTATGTTTGGGGGAGAAGTCTCGCAGCTATTCAGTTTTGCATTGGGAGTGTCACACTTCCAGCTTGGTGGATGGATCCTGGCATACCCTGGATTGACAGGTTGTCACAAGTAACCTTGATTATGGACGGTATTCATCAGGGACCATGGGATCCAGGAATTCCTTGGAGTGACAACTTTCCAAAGGTGGCATTCCTTAATGGCTTCATTGTAAATGATGTTATCATTGTTTTCCTAAAATGCCTTAAGAAAAAAATTGTTGTAAATTTGGGTGCATGATCAGCAGAGCCCGACACCCTAAAGACTGGCCAAAAATGAAAACACATCAGTCCAAGAACAACCATGGAAAAGCATTGAAGAAGATGAAGGAAAAGATCCTTCTACAATTTTGAGTTGAATCTTTTTGGAGGTCCAAAAAGTCCTTTCAGTAGGGAGATTTGATCCAGGAGGATCATCTCAGTCGAAGAATGAATATGGTCTTCGTTTTCTTTGCAGCTGATCAACCATTGAATAGCTCTCATAAATATTTCAAATGCAACTTAAACGAGGTCAAATGGACTTCGCATGCATAGTAAAATCTAGATTGAAGTTTTGACAGAAAGGAGGATTTCTTCGACAAATTGTTCATAAAAGTATTTTCATTTGGAAATTCATGGACAAACTTTGTAATTTAGATAAATTGATGTAGATGTGCACATTAATTCTCATTTTTATTTGTAAAAAGGAAATTAAAGGGTGAGTGAATCCACCTCATGAATTAGTTTCCTAAACCTAAGGGGTGTTGAGATCCTCATGGAGGAAGAAAAGGCTTTTTCCTCCATATACCCCCTTAAGGTGTCTCCTGATCCTACTTTAGGTGATCATGGGGGAGATTTGCTCCTTCATATGGGTGATGAATAATCATCCATAAGAAAGCTATAAAATCCTCTCATATGGAAAAGGAGGTAGGCTTTGGTTGGAGAGAGTTTGTAGTAAGCATTGTGTGAAGGATTTCATCCCAAGATGGGAGAAACATTTTAGTTCATCTGAGAGCCTTGATTCTCTTAGTATGGAAGGGAAATGCATCCCGGGATGGGAAAGAGCCATTTGAAGTAAAAGCATGCAATTGTAATTATGAAAGCTACACATCTTTGAAGGAGACAATAAAGTGACGCAAAGTTCCAATGAGTCCAGAGACGCAGTCAGGAGGTCTGGAGAACTCCGTTAACAAATCTGGTTTGCATTATCTTTTCACATGTGTTTTGTGAAATCTTCAATTAGTTGCTTATCAGAATTTGATTGATGGTGCCAATTTATTTATGTTATTTAAGAAATTGAAAATTTGATTAAGAATCTGTTAATGGAAGGAAAGTAAGTTGTCCATTTTCAGATCAGGCATGATGCCCCAAACACCAACAAAAAAATTATTTCCGCATCGCTGATCGCAAGTTTCACAATCCCCATGTTTATTGGGGAAAATTTGGATACAAGGTGATGGGATTTAGAACTCTCCTAGATGAAAACTGGTCGCTATAAGACCTAATAGTAAATATCAACTTTTCTTCTCATATGGGCATTAAGCAACTTGCAAAACAAGATTCATTCCATAAAATCTAGACGAATGTAACTCCGACTTCGATTTCAATGATTGATAGAAGGAAAAAGAGCCACTAGCAACTGCGATTTCTAGAAATTGGGGGCGAATGGGAGATGCCTAGCGATTTTCATGGACGAACAGAGGTTTAAGTCCATTTTTAGAGGGGCAAAATTGTTTTATCTTGGATCCCCTTTTTAAATTCGATGGGCTAACCTCCTATTCATTTAAAATAAATAAATAAAATGTGGGCTAATTATACCTGACAGGTGTTTAATAAAAAAAATAGCCCATTAAAAATTTAAAACCCATAAATTTAGTCGATGGACTAAGATTAGCCCCTAAAAGTTTCCATGAAGTGTAAGTATCGCGAATCCGTTGCCAATATGTAGCGCCCCTGGATGGATATGATATGGGGCTTGTTGTCACACTATTCCGCATCTTCTTTTAGATACATGGAAAGCTGGACCGATCACTAAAACCTGACTCACTGAACCCAGGCTTGACACAAAAATAACAAACTATTTCAACTTCTTTTTCACCATATAAAAGGAGGCCTATTGGTTGGGAAATGTTTAGGTGTCTTTGTACAAAACAACTTCATTCGTGATGCCTGGTTATCTGTGTGTGTTTTTCTGGCTGATTGATTGTGTGTGTCTTTTTTTGGCTGCTTATTCATGCATTACTCCATAGTAGCATAATTCAGCCGTATTGGTACTTTGTGTGTGGAAATTCAGAACAAATTCGAATTCGTCGAATATTCAGTCTAGGTCTTACTAGTGAAGAGTTAAATTTTGAAAACCAATTTAAAAAAAAAAATTTAATTATTTAAACACTATAAAATAGAAATATCATTTAATTTCATGCATTCTTATTAAAATAATTATTAATAACTAGTTTTCATGTCTCAGAGTCCCATATCTCACTTTGTAGGAATTTTATATTTTGTTTTTTGAATATATGTTTGATTTTATTATATAATTGTCTATGTATATTTATGATATATTTGTGAATAATTAATTATTTTTTCATTATTTATTTTTTCCATATCAATAATATTTATACTGAAATTATGCTACTATACATTACACTATATCTCTTAGACATTTATACATATCAACATTTGGCTGCACAGCTTAAGAGCCATAACTATTAAGACAAATATTATGTCTCTAATTTGGATTTATATGTAGGTTCGAAAGGTTCATTTCGAGAGAGATATTATTTACAAAGGCTTTACTAACAATGTGAGCAAAGTAGTTGGTGTCTCTTAACCTGGTATCTACTGCACTACCAAAAATTAAGACAAATATAAAAATATATCCATACTTCACAAAACAAACATAGAATAACATTCTTGACAGCATCTTCAATGCATTAAACGAGGAGCGAGTTGAAAATCGCAGAGTGGGGACCTTCATTATGGTTGCTTAAATTCTGTGTTCAGCGTTCGGGATACTTAAACACTTAAACTTGAAGATTTGATTAATTTACTAGTTGGAATTTGGTTTTTTTTTTAAGAACTTAGAATTTTGTACTGTTTAAATGATGATTGTGAATTTATAACTGAGTTTAGCTCCTCAAAAACCCTAATCCTAAAACACTTATATTTTGAGAATTTAAATACTATTATTTGAAAATTTAAGAATTTTTTTGTTATTTAAAAAAAATTCCTCATAATAATTTATGCTCAATTCATTTGAAATCATGAAAAAATTTAATACTACAAAAATATTACAATACGTTGGTTATAAATTAAAAAAAAAACATATTTTTAAATTTTTTTAAAAAATATGAATAAACTGCTGTAACAAAATTTTAAATGAAAAAAAATAATTTAAAAATCTTTATTAATTTTTAATTTAAAAATTTAAAATTTTTACATAAAAATAAAAGATACATAATACAATATTAACTTAACTATAGATAAGTTTAAAGTCTTAAAATTTAAATTTTTTACATAAGAAATAAAAAATAAAAAATAAAAAATAAAAAATAAAAATTATATAATACAATATTAACTTAAGTGTAAGTAGTTTGTGTGGTTCATTAGCTATTAGCTTGATATGAAGTCACATGTTATAAATAGAGGTCATGAGTTCAAATCACACCCCTGCAAAAGCAATTTATGTTGATAGCAATTTATGTTGATTATATTGTATTTATAGTACAGAATTCAGTACAGAAAAATTATAAATCTATTAATACATATGTAAATCTATCCAGTGAAAATTTAAAGATTACATATTATAATCTTTCAGTAAAAGAAAATTGTGAATCTATCCAGTGACAATTTAAAGAGTACATATCCTGATCTTTCAATACAAGAAAATTATGAATCTATTAATGCATATGTGAATCTATCCAGACAATTTAAAGAGACAATTTAAAGAATACAGATTATGATCTCAACAACGAGATGATTTGAGTGCAACATTTATATTGAATCAACTATTTAAACATTAGAAATTATGATTTCAATATTTTGTCTACACAAATTCTTCAAATAAGTGCAAACGTCATCATCATTTTTTAAAGTAAGATGTGGAACTTTCTATTACTAAAAAATAGGGAATTAAAATAAGGAACATAGTTGTACAACATCAGTTGGTAATCCCATATTCGGCCAACTTGAAGATGACTTATAGGGAACATACTTATACAACATCAGTTGGTAATTCCATATTGGGCTAACCTGAAGATGACTTTTCTTGACAACTTTTTAATTAAACTAGCTTAAAACTTTGTGACACTCCTTTCTAAGAAGGTGCTATCCTTGCAATGACAATTTAGGATCTTTTTTCTTTTTCCTAACTTCAATCCATCCTGACGAGTGGTCGCCCACGTGATGGGAGTTATGGTCAGCTGATGCTGAGAACATGAAAACAAAATGATTTTTTAGTCAACTTATTGCTTACCAGTATTGCCTATTGGCTTAAGCAGTAGATAGAGATAAATCAGAAAGAAAGATTAGCTGGTTGAACACAAGGCACAATTTTCAAATAAATAGCAAAATGATTTTTCCTAAAAGAAATATGTTCATAGATAATTTATTGGACAATATGAAGTACTCTATAATTTATGATTCAATTTCTTATTAAAAATTACACCTCCAAATATTGGAAAAAATTAAAAATTTCTATAAATCTATACTGATTTAAACTTTTACTGAAAGTTTTTTTTATTACATAAAAAGATATATGCTATCAATCAACAACAAACTAAGAACGGGAATTTGTAAGTACTTTCGACCAGTAAAAAAAAATGATAAATGATTTGAGGCATTTATAACCCTGTGCATAGAAAGATAAATGATATGAATAGGTATAACAAACTAAGAATGAGATCTCGTCCGGGCATTTTTAAATACTTCCGACCAGTCGAAAAAGTCCCGCTCCCTCGCTTTGCTGTGACTATAATCCGTTGCTTCATCATCGCTCTCATCGTCGCTTATATAATTATTCACCGGGAAGGGCCAAAGCCATTTAAAAATCTTCTCAACTCTCCAAAGGCGAGGCTGGTCAATCAATGGAGCCTGAACAATGGCATAGTCCACTCCGGCCATGGCCAAAGCTTCAATTGAAGCCATATTATCGGTGCTATTTATTGGCAGGCACCCTAAAATCAATTTTCCCAATATATTCATTTCGGAAGCTGCCATCTAATAGCGTCTCTCTCTTTTTCTCTTTTTCTAGACACTCTCAGTTCTCTGTGACTCAAAGAAATCCCACTCCTCCGTCGCTTTGGTCTTTTTTCGCTCTCTCATAATCGCCCATACTGTTGTTATTCGTGGAGAACGGCCAAAACCATTTAAATATGTTTTGAAGCCTTCAAATCTGTGGTTGGTCAATAACCGTAATCTCCACATCTGTGTGTTGTGGCAATGTTTGATATAATCAGCATCCCGTGACTGCGGCTTCACTGGCAAAAGTTTCCCAGAAGGTTGGCGGACGACAGTTCAAACTTCAAAGAGCTCCCCATGTGGCATGATCAAGATTCACCGTATGTCACGACAGTTAATTTAAACTAAAAAATCAATTATCAAATTTGAAATAAATATTATTTTCTATTTTTTCATTTGAAAGGTAAGGAAATTTACTATATTATATAATATTTTTAATTTTTTTTTATGAAATTTCATTCTTTTTATAAGATTTTTTATCTACGTCATTACAATAAAAAATAAAGTGTTTCTATTTAAAAAGAAAGAAAGAATGTTTCTATTTTGAAAAAAAAGAAAAAGAAAGAATATTTCTATTTAAAAAAAATAGAATAGTATTCGTATAATACTACTATAATTTTTTTTATATAGAATGGTATTCTTATAATGTTAGTATAACTATGTAAGTGCATGCCTATGCCTATCTTACTATTATTGAAGCATAAAAGTAATCCTTACTCATGCTTTTAAACTAATTCTGCATTTTGGAATTTATCATTTCTTTAATTTTGATTATTTTATATTTCTGAATAAAGACATTGTTTAAAACAATCATTTCAATAAACAAGAAAACTAGTGATACATTGACTAGAGTGAGGTTACTAATTTTTTATTACGGATTTAAAACTTAAAATATTTATTTTGCCAAAATTAGTAATAAAGACCATATTTAAAAGAGTCATTTTTAATCAACAAGAAAATACAAGTGGCACATTGAGAATAGTGAGGTTACTATTTTATTATTATTTAATTGTACAATTATAAAAAAAATATTTATAACCCAAAAACTAAACCTCATTATTGTGTGTTTGGGTTATAAATGTTTTTTTGACTGAAACCCTTCCTCAAAATTTGCACTCTTGTCATTATTCAAGTGTGTAATACAATGTTTATGGTTTTAATTTATCTAATTTGAGTAGTTTTATATATACCGTGGTAAATGTTTTAAATATATTTTGACATTTGATTTTTTATTATTTTTGACACTTTTGAGGGTATATTTTATTTTATAATATGATTGAGGATCTTATTTTATTGAAAAATAACTTTAAGCAAGAATAATTTAATAAAATTTGAGGTCCCTTCATTTTGAACAAAGAAAATATCTAGTAAATTTGGTTGTCGATGTGTAATGTTCTCCATTTAAATGAAAAATGGACGATTGCCGATGTGTAATGTTCCCCATTTAAATGAAAAATGGTGTCCAATTTAAAATGTTGATGGTTCATATCAATGTTGCACATGTCCCCTCTTTATTTTATAGGTGAATGCCTTTTTTCTACACTTTTCCTATACTCTATGAAATGCATGGATTCAAGTAGAGAGACATTATATCTTTCCATATTTATATGATTGAACCACTCACTCTCTTACTATCCTAGGATTTTTAGTGTACATACATTACTTGCTTTTTGTAGTTTTGTTTTTATTTTTTGCAATATTTTTTGATTTTATATAATATACCTATGGAGGATAATATGGGGTACATGTTGATGTACATGAGGGGATAATGAATGTAATGTGAATAAACTCACTTGGTACTTAGTGGGTATTAAATATGGTGACTAGATACTTAGAAGAAATAATATAGTAATAAAGGTAGTTGGCATATGAATACTTGAATGAGAAAGTATAAATAGATGAGTATCATTGTCTTGGGTAAATTGGTAGTTGGTTTTGAGAATTTTATTGTAACAAGCATGACTTATGAAATGATTCCTTCTATACGGAATAATTGAGGGCGTTGCTTTACCTTAAAGAATGTTTTGATATTAATAAAGTAAATGAGCCTTTTGAATATCATAGTTTGTGATTTAATAAAATCTTGGTTATCTTGTGTGTAATTGTACATTCAAATCTAAGACACATAAAATTTGGTATTGGAGTCATTTTTGGGACCAAAAAGGTGGAGATTTTTTTTGTATATTTTTCAAAGGAAAAAAGAAGACGACAACAATAAGCTTGCTTATGAAACTTTTTGTGTCGAGTTAAAAAAAATCCCACTCCATTTTTCTCTGACTATACGTTGTTTCTTCGTTATCGTTCTCATAATCGCCCATATTATTATTCTCCTAGAATGTCCAATGACATTTACAATTCTTCTCAACTCTCCAAAGGTGAGATTGATCATGGTCCACTCTAGCCATGGATAAAGCTTCAATTGAAGGCATATTATCAATGTTATTTATTGGTAGGCACCCTAAAATCAATTTTCCAAATATATTCATTTATGAAGTTGCCATCTAATAACATCTATCTCTCTTTTTAGGTACCCTAAAATACCACTCCTTTGTTAAAGAAACTCCACTCCATTGTCACTTTGCTCTGATTGTCCTTTGTTTTTTATCTGTAAACTATAGCCTCATATCCAGGTTGTCTCACTAACATAGCTCTTTGTGGGAAAATAATTAAATGTTGTCTTTGGTTTACTTGTCCAAATGGAGGATAATTTGTAGCATGTGGCTAGAAAGACGAACAATTTAATATCCAGAATAGTAATTGAAACAACCACAAAGAATTCAAATGCATAGTAAACAC
Source organism: Larix kaempferi (assembly GCA_027924585.1). NCBI lineage: Eukaryota > Viridiplantae > Streptophyta > Pinopsida > Pinales > Pinaceae > Larix > Larix kaempferi. The sequence continues at coordinate 501,206 of BSBM01001089.1, read as the reverse complement.
ACATATTTTTTTACTCTAGAAACCCAATTGGGAAAACCAACATTCATGGGGATTTATAATTTATTAGAAGATAAATACAAAGGGGTGAGCTATACATAGAATTGGTGTATTGTTACTAATTGGAAAATGGCCATGGCTTAGAGACACCTTCATTATTCATGGATAGGCTCCTTGATTCCTTCGTCCACCAATATTCAAGCAAGCTGCCATCTTCGAGCTCTAAATGCTGCTACTAACCTATTCGTTCTTTTTCCTCCTCTCTTTACTCCAAGGATGAATAATAATTCTCTCTCCAATCCTTCAATTTTTATTTGGCTGGCCTTGGAAGGTGAACCATCACAATGGTTCACTTCAACTTCCAAGGAAAAATGGACTTTCCCACTTTGAAAAAAAAATTATGTTTAACAAATTATTACAAGAAATGTTTTTTCAATGAGGATCCAATTCATATCATACCTCCCCATTGGGAGGATTTTGGTCTCCAAAAGATAGACCATGTAGGAGAAGGAAGCACATGGCCTCCACTTACTTTTCCTTATCCACCACTCCATTGTTGCATAAGGTTGCTTCATGCTTCCTTGTATGCCCATGCTTTGCTGATAGAGGATATATTCTCTCTCCCTTTATGTGATTTAACGAGGTAGGCCTTATCACCCTCGACCAAGTGATATTTTTTTCCCTCCTATAAAAGATAGCATACCTATCCCATAGGTATGGGCTACCAGACATAACTTTGCATGCATCTAATGGAACCACTTCAAATTCTACCTCATCAACATAGCTAGAATTAATGGAAAAATTTATTTTACATCTATGAGTAACTCTCATAACATATTTCCCTTGTAACCATGATACAAAACTTGGATGTATGAGATCATAAGTTTCCAACCCAAGCTCATCAACTAATGTTTTAGAAATCATATTACATTGAGAACCACTATAAAAAAGAGCATTTAACTTCTAGTTCTTCACTTGAATTTTGATTCAAAATAGTGAATATTTGTCTCCACTCACATTTGGTTGCTGCAATGTGGTGCAAGATATGGATTCATCCATATCAAAGGTGCTTTATACCACTTCTCCCTTTTCCTTGGTAGCTACCTTCAAGTCTTCCTCTTACACTTATGTCATTTCCGATGCACTTCCATATGAAGTTTCCAGCACTTCTCATCCACGTTCCCATCCACATCGCATTGTTCACAATGCCTAAGAGGATCCCTTTTTTTTTCTGGTTGTGGTTGCAAACTGCTTATCATTTCTCTTGTTGATTTCTTCTTGGCCTTATTGTTGTTTTCCTTTCTTGGAATCCATATCAATATAGAGAGCCTTCCTACTTTCCTTATCTATGATTTTCACACTAAGAAGATGCAACTACCTTCAAATATTTCCAAATAGTCCTCCAAGGTACTTAATCACCACTCCTGGATCTTCCAAGAAACTCCCATCCTAATGGTTTGCTTTTGGAATTCAAAAGTATACTCTTTCACTCCTTGTCCTCGTTCTTGTCGAATGTATTTCCATTTATTGAGCCACTCTTCTTCGTAGTTAATGGGATATAATTGTGATTTAAACATTTCCTTGAAGTCTTCCCATTTTGTAACCTTAGGATTCTTGCTTATCCTTAATGCATCCACATAACTCTCCCACCACAAAAGAGCATGCAAGATCATATTCAATTTGGAAAATAAATATGTTGTGCTTCTTGGATTTGATAAAGGACAAAGCAAACTTCTAATTGCTTCAACCATCGACTCAAGACTCTCAATGTTAACTTGACCATCATACATAGGTATTTCAAGTTTCACTTCAAATTTAAAAGGGTTACTGGAAGATGAAGAAAAATTGTGGATTTTATCTAAGTCTTTAGGCTTCTTTCCTTCATCTCTTTCTCGATCCACCTTGTACTCTTCATTCTTAGTCTTTGTTGAGGTTTCTTCCCTATCCTTTTCCACCAGCTACATGAACAACATTGTGAATGTGGTAATGCTTTGCTCCAACCGAGGAAACTTGACTTTGCAGTTCTACTTTTCCTCATGAGAACTTATGGCCATGTTCAGTTTCCTGCTCCTTTGTAGGCTTGGTAGAAAAGTCTCTTTGTTGTTTGATACCCGCAGTGGGTGATTACGATACAAGTATTCTCAAACTATCTCAAGAACCTTCTCTAATACCATAGGATCCGTAAACTATAGGATCATAGCATGAAACCCTCACTAAAATAGACCTTTGTAGAAAAAATAATTAAATGTTGTCTCTGGTTTAATTATCCAAATGGAGGAAAATTTGTAGCATGTTGCTAGAAATAATAAAAATTTAATAGCCAAAACAATAATTGAAACAACCATAAAGAATTTAGATGCATAGTAAGAAAACATTATTTTACCATGAAAATCCAATTGGGAAAACCAACATTCATTGGGATTTATAATTGCCTAGAAGATAAATACAAAGGGGTGAGCTATACACAAAATTGGTGTATTGTTACTCACTGGCAAATGCCAAATTGAAAATGGTCATGGCTTAGAGAGAAGATAAATACAAAGGGGTGAGATATACACAAAATTGGTGTATTGTTACTCACTAGCAAATTCCAAATTTCAAATGGTTGTGGATCTAAGATACCTTTGATGTTCGGGGACATGCTCCTTGACTCCTTTGTCCAACAATATTCAAGCAAGATGCCATCTTTGGGCTCTTATTATTGCTACTAACCTCTTCCTTATTTCTCTTCCTCTCTTTCCCCCAAGGATGAATAATAATTATCTCTCCTATCCTTCAATTTTTATTTGTATGGACTTGGAAGGTGAACCATCACAATGGTTCGTTTCAACTTCCAAGGAAAAATTGGACTTTTCCCACTTTGCAAAAACAATTACGTTTAACAAATTATTACAAGTGAGGGTCTTTTTTAATGAGGATCTAATTCAAATCACTTTTTTTCTCTCTTATAGTCACCCACACCATTATTCATCATGAGTGACCAAAACCATTTAAAAATATTTTCAAGCCTTAAAATATGAGGTTGGTCAAAGAATGTAACCTGGACATTGATTTTGCAAATAAGCCCATTTTCGATGTGGTTTTGATCAATTTGTAACACCTCTTGAGTCCTTCAACTTTAATTATCGTGACATCTACATTTTTACATTCTTTAATAAAGTATTTTTAATTCAATTTGTCATCATATGATTTTCGGTGTAGGTCACTTAGGTTAAGCGTGACAAAAGTTTCTCCACAAGGAAGGTGGACTAAATGACAGTGAAATAACTCATCACAACCCAAATACCAATTCGATACCAAGTGTTCGAAACTATATTTGTGTCTATTGGTTAGATATAATGTATTTAAATAACTTTTCTTCCTTCCCTGAGGCATGATCAAAATTTCTATATGTCCAATCCTAATTTGTCACAGCAAGTTGTAAATCTAGTAAACTCATATAACCAAGGTTTGCATTTTTTTGTGTGATGGCATGATATTTGGAATGATTATAAATATTTTTTATATGTTCTATATAGTTCTTGGTCATACATGGAGCTCAAATGCAACAAGAGATTCTCATTAGGTTCCATGCATGTGTTCCCTTGGAACCGAATGGATCAATGCAACATGGAAATCAATTAAAGCCGAGGAACTTTAGAGGCCTATGTAGAACCCATGATGGAAATGTTGTGCCATAGTAATACTAATAGTGTGTACTAATTCTTAACTCAAATATTTCCAATTCATTTAGGGAATAAATGATTTGGGATTTGAGAATTACAGTATCTTGCACACATAAACTTCCATCTCTGTGGCCTTCTATGAGAGAAGTCGTGCAAATGTTGTGGTATGTAGATGCTTGTAATAGGAATACATCCATGAAATCAAAGGACTCAAAGCATGTAAATGTTATAGTTGAACACTAATTAAATTGTGAACTTTGAATAAAATCCTCATTGTAAACTACTAATGCATGAAAGAGGTTTTTTCCTTCCCCACTAGGTGATGAATGAGACATGTATGATGCTTGTAGAATGTTCAAATCTCATCATAATAAAATATTTATACGGAATAGGATATGTATCATAGAATGCATTCTTATTCATTAATGGAGTTGCTTAGTTGTATTATGAAATCCAAAATCAACCAATATGAGCAAATTATTTGCTGATAAAAAACATGCACTTTTGAATATATGATATAGTGCATGTGATGAATCTTCTACTTTCTCCTTCCTTGTGCTTATGTATTATTGTACTACAAGAAACTAAAAACACTTACATGTTTTCTTGTATGAGTAATAATGAGCTAAATTCATGTTCCATCAAAATTTGGGAACAAATTGTATGGAGGCAACAAGACCAATAAAATCTAATAGTTGTGAATTTGTTTGGAAGTGGTTCTATAGATGGAGGGTCTTAATTTTTCAATCAAACATGATTACTAAATCATGAAATCTATTTTTGGCTCTATAAATATTACACCTATTTGAGGTCTATTTGTGAGCTTTACAAGGTAATAGATTGTTAAATCCAATTAAGGCCAACACAGTTAACACTATATCTTATTTTGATTTTGGCATTTGTTCACTCCTTTGATGATTTCTAATCCTCTAGGGGGTATATTCTTGTTGAAAATTGATCCTCACATATAAAGAGTTGTTGAAAACATTGTAGAATTTAAATTCGATAAAGGTGATGAGACCATCAGGTTTGTTCCTTCATGATGGGCCACAACCTTCCATTATGATGGTATTTAAAAAAGTTAAGAGCAATTTAGGCCTATGAGAGTTGAATATTTTTTTAGATGCTAATGTCAAAATATATACACTAAGGTGGGTGGATGCATATTGGATATATCCTTAGCTTAGCTAGGTGGTAGAGCGATGGAGTGTAATCAAATTTTATTTATTTTTCTGGTCTTTTGTTATGTCTCCGCGTGACATAGTTTTGATTTTTTTTATGCAATACAGTCGATATAGTACTTACTTTTATGCATTTATATAGTTTTTAAGTTTTTTTAATATTATTTTTTACTATTAATTAATATAATAATTTGTTTGTTGTTCATTGGCTACTTGTACAATGACAACTTGGATTTTGTAGCACCCAAGGTGTCAGTGGGATTATGTAGGAGGATAATTAAGGATATTAAAATTTTTATGCATGAATGTGCAATGTTGGTTGTGGACTTCAATTCAGATTGGAATCCTCATAGGGGTCTTCACATCAAAACCTACACAACTCATGCAAGAGACTTTCAAGATGTTCATGTGACTTGGAACCATTTTTTATCTCTCTTACAAAATTTATTTCCCTTTTCACACACTTTTTTGAAACATTTACACGGTATCCTTCACTCCACGGGGAGGGTTTTTGAAACCGAACCTTACTTTTTATTTATGTGAACAAAATCATTAGCATGTGGCTTTTTTGCAAAACTTGATCTGAAAACATGTGCCTTTTTTTGGTATGAAAGAGTTGGAGCCAAACTGGATTTTTTCAAACCAAGTTGTTTAGGTTTTTTCAAGTAACTATTTTCTTGAGTGTCTACTCATTTTCTAAATGCTTTTAAATCAATGTTTACTTGAGATCCTACCAATATATTTACGTGTCTAATTTTTTTTGGATTATGTGACTAAGGTCTACTTCCCACTAGTATATAAATTATATGTAAACTCATTGTTTTTATTAACTTCATCCATCATTGTCAATTATAAGTGGGTTTAAGTTGTATTCTTTTAAAACCATTTTCAAATAACCTTGTCAACTATTCTAAGTAATTTCTTGCAAGATATCATAATTTATTGTTTTGGTAGTATAATTTACGATTAATAAATTCATATTGGTCTGATTACAATAAGGATTCCTCAATGTTTCATCTATGAGGATTGATGAGTTTGTATTAGCACTAGATTTCTCTGCAAAACAAAGACTTTGCAATATTTCTTTCCTCAATTATCTAATTGCAATCAATTTATTGAGTAGAATTAACAGTTGAATCAATAAGAGAATAGAGATTCCTCTCCACTCCACACAAAAAAACTCAGCTTTTATTAATGAATATTACAAGTTACAAAGCTCCCCCCATCTTAGAATCATAGTTGTTACTCGCTCAGAGAACATTCAACCATTTTGTCTCCTTACAAATGGTTCATGCCCCATTAACACAGGTTGACCCTTGCTCTTCTTTCCAAATCCCTATTGTCACCTTTTAAATAGTTTGATACCAAGTGTTTTCTTAATATGGTTTGGATAACAAGATATTTCTCAATAACCTCACTTATCTCCAAAATGGAAAAGAAAGAAGTACAAAGGAAATGATCCATATAGATGTAGTTTTAACTATGTAATTTGAGAGCATGTAGAACAAAATCTAATATTGGATTTTCTCAACTTTTACATAGTCTTATGGTTAATCCCTAAATTATGGCCCATTACCCCCTAAATGGGGCACTTTATATTAGTATTTTTATATTATTGACATCATCTTGAGTCCATTAGTGGTAATTGTACCTCTTTGTCTCCTATATATACTAAGGAGACCTTTTTCATTTGAATCATCTTGTCTTGTGTACTTAGTACATTGTATAAGGAGGTTTCCCCCTCGAAGAGGTTTGATATTCATCTCTTGTATTCATTATTAAAGCATTGATTACTCTTTGTTGTCTATTTATTTTCTTTTGGGGAATTTGTTGCATAACATTTGGTATAAGAGCTTGGATGCTTCCAAAGTGAGTGATCTTGGAATTTTCTATATAACATTTTTTATAGGACGTTTCATACAACAAAACTCATAGAGGGTGCAGAGGACAAGGAAAAATATCGGTAGTGCGAGTTTCAGATCCTGATTCATTACAAGTTCATAGTTATACTCTTTGGAAGTTAGGGTTTATGACTAGTCCACAAATTAGTCTCAAACATGTGTTCTAGGAAAAATCTATTATGTATGGAGCAAGCTAGATACAAATTGAGTAAGGCCTATTGAATCATAAAAAATACAAACCAAAGTATATATGGTAGCAACTTCATAATCAAATATAAAAATTTGAACATGTGGCAGGCCGCACACTTTTTCTCTTCTGAGAGAGACAAAAATAACAAGTGTTGGGAAAATTGCCAAAAGTTTTTATTGGCACATTAGAATTAGGTAAAACCCATGGAATTGAAGATAAGACATATCAGGCTACTGTAAAAAAATATTTCATACTTAGAGGGGTCAAAATCTTAGAGTTACCTAAGTTGGAAAGTCAGTTAGCTAATCAGTATCCAAATTAGGGTTTGAAAAAGGTACGCCATTTTAAATTTGAATAAATTTTAGTAGAATGATCTATTTTGGTGATCTCAAAGGTGTGATAAAGATTGTAGATATATATTTTTATTGTTCTACATGGAAACAAAAAATAGTGGAAAAAATCACACTCCACTCAAACCACCAGAGGATTCATCCATAACCTTTAATGAAAGTGAAGATCTACCTTTTCGAGTGTCTAAGTTGGAAGATATAATTAAAGGGACTGTGAGAATGATTGAATTAATTAATTTAGATAATACAACAATGGAGGAAATGGAAATTATTTCTAATCTCATACAAAATCCAATATAAAATCACCATAAAGGTGAAGATGTGTCCCAAGGTACTTAGGAAGATAAAGATATCATCCATGTTGAGCAACCTTCCATTAATAAGAATACTCCAAGAGGATTTGATTCTAATGATGCAAGTAATCAGGTATGGTCCCCAAGGGGTATCCAAATCCACAAGATTGACATGAATAATTTTGATGGAAATGATCCCATAACATGTATATTCTAGATGGATCAATTCTTTGGTATATACCATGTGACAAATCTACAAAAGGTAACTATTGCATCTTTATATTTAGAACCTGACTAGTTTGTGTGGTACCAATGGCTTTGTGAACGCAAAAAGAACTCCATTATCTCTTGGTCCACATTTCCCTGTTGGTCACACAAAAGGAAACTATGGATGGAAGATATTACTTGACCCTAGATGACTTGGATATGAACCTTTGCAATCCTTTCCTCAATAAAATTTTTTTTGCAATTATTTTGAATCATAACCGTGACTTTGATACTAGCCAACACACGGGTGAACTGCGAGTGTCTATGTAGACAACCCGTGGGTATTATCTAAAATGTTGCACCCGCTAGCTGCATGGCATAAGAACCGCGAGTCAATCGTTGGTTGTACAAAGGCATACTTGAGGGTATCTCCAAAAATATAGAAAAAAATATAAAACATGAATTATGGATTAGTTTGGGTACTTATTCAAACTACCTTAACTTCCCATGCCAACTTCCTTTTGAACCTGCCCTCCTAGCCTTGCCATAAATACAAGGGGAGAGGCATGAGAAGGGAGAGCCCAATTTGGTAAAGAAATGTTGGAGGAATACTTACTCAAGAGAGAGGAGCAAGAGCCCACGGTCTGATTACAACAGTGCCAATTGCAGGACAGGTATAACTAGCTTTTATTTATGCAAATAAAATCAGAGATTTCCCTTCCAATAGCACTTGTCTTTGTGTAAACTTGATGTTTGAATATTTCATATGAACCTATATATGAGTTTCAATTTCAATTGTTTATCTTTATGTAGTCAAATTGCTTTGAGAAAGGTAGTCTGGTTGTTTGAAGGTACATTAGTTGGAGTAGCGTAGCAGTGGATCGAGAAGATTGGATTTCAAAAGCTTGGATCAACCATCGATCATCCAGGTATGAACCTCATCTTGAATCCTATTTCTTTTATGAATGGAAAGAAGTGTTTAATGTTACATGTATTTTCTTTTATGTTTCTGCAATAAACTTTGACGTATGTTGGTGACCTCCATTTCCCAGTCATAGGTTATTAAACTGCACAACAGAACTGGCGAATCCACTGGGGAGCACATGTTTCTTCTTTGGGGATTCTTGAGATACTTTCTATCAATTTTTTCAACTTTTTAGGTCTATGTGAAGGTTTATAGTGTTAGTATATTCCTATACTCCATCCTAGTCCTACCAGCATTTTCATTATTTGCATTTTCAGTCATGCATGCATTTCTGCATGCATCCCAGTCATCGTCCCAGCACCTAGCCCTCAGTTATCTAGCCGTGGGAGCTTCTCACTGATCAGTTTTATCCCTCCTAGTGCTTAGTGCACCCTGCATGCAGTTACATGCATCTCATGCGCCCTCTCTTACCTACCACTCAGTTGCACTTCAGTTAGTTGATTTATCTTTAGTTCTTTCCTTGATTTAAGGTTAGACTGACTCTCAACTGACTGTATCACTCCGATAGACCTCGAGTGATACTAGACTTCCCATTCTGACTCCAATTAGCTCCTCATGCACCCTCCACTGAGCCTCCTTCATTCAGTTAGTGCCTCCATGTGCTAGTTACACCTACCACACTTAGTTAGACTCAGTTTGACATCTAGTTGACAGTTACTTATGCATTGATGACTCCACTGATGATGACGAGGACTCCTAGTTGTGCTCTGATGAGACTCTATTGATCTGATGATCACTCTATGAGAGGATAATTTGAATTTCCACCTTGGCATTCGAATCCTCTCCACCATTGTACTATTTATTGTTCATATTTGTGATTAATGAATTAGTGTGTGTGTGAAGTTATTTTGCTTCTATCCGAGTTCTACTGTATTATTATTCTGTTGCTCATTTACATTGCATTGACCACTCTTCTTCTATCTTCCTGCTTAATGATAATCTTTCTTGTGAGGTATGCATCAGATTTTTGATCTACTGTGAGGATTTTCACATATAGGGTATTTTCCATCCCTGTGCTTGAATCAGTTGTGGTCTGATCTTCATATTTCTTTCTTCTTTAATATTTTCTAGATCCTACCCATGCGTTTCACATACATACAGTCACGGTTATCCTCCCTCACCCATGAGTTTCCCATATCTGTACTCGTGGGTCACTCGCGTGACTCTGCAGACACAGTCGCGGTTTTCCCTTGAGAATTTTTTTCTTTTTCTTTTAGGGTTTGATTTTAGGGTTGGTTGCTTTGGTTTTGAAATTCCTCTTGTTGATATTAGACCTTTTGACTGCTTATGATTTTTTGCTTGAGTCTTTTTACAGCCCTTTGCAAGATTTATTTTTGGTTCTTTGTGCTTGTAAAGGTACCTAACTCTTTCTAATCCATAATTTGTTTGGAGGATGCTTGGACTTGGTCCTTTGGAGTCACTGGTGTGTAGAGAGAAGACTGATATCTGCATCGATTCATTGCTTTCTGTTTTTATATATTAGTTGCGTCTTATAGTATCTCGTTTCCAAACCTTAGTTACTTCTAGGTCATTTGAAGCAACTTTTTGGGTTGGTCATTTTCAGTCCTTTGTTAGGGTCAAAGTTCTAATTTTTATAGCTTTGGGTTCATCTTTCCTTTACCTGTACATCTGATTTTTCTTGTTTGTTCATAGCTATTTTCCTTTTCTTTCATTTTTAAAGAAAAAATCAAATCAAAATAACATTTGCTTTATAACAAGAATTCCCCCTTTTCGAAGTAGTTGTAGTCATATATGTTATCTTCTTTGGAAAAATATTTTTTTTTAAATTTGTTTTAGGTTTTCTTTGTGATTTTACATCTTGAAATTTAAGCTACAAGAAAATTGTGAATGTACATTGTTATATATTCATTTTTATTTCAGTTGTAACCAATGCACACAAACACACTACCCTTTTGAGTAAACAAAAAACCCTAAAAGGAATCATTAATCTAAAAATTGTTAGTAACTTTTATTTTTAGGTCACACAAACCAACTAGCCTAGGCTAGGATTTTGGAATAGAACACTCTTAAAATTCACAAAACAGTTTAAATCTTGAAATTGTAGTAAGACTATCTTTAGGTATACCCACTTTTGTGGAGGTGTGCTGGGAAGCTCCACTCAAACTGGAGTTAAGAATGAGGACTTGTGAGGTTGATCAGACGGGAATACCCCCCTGCTTTTCAATCGAGCATCTACCATAGCTGACACGTGTATGGGGATCCATTAGTACCTAGTGTGCTTTTGGGTTTCAGGCTTAATTACCCTATTGATACGTGTTGGTTCGACCTGCGACTGTCCCCCCAGACTCTTTTTGCAACTGTGGTAGCCTTAGTATCTTTGACCTATAGGGATTTGCAGAGGTGACGATGGAAGGATATTTCCACTGTACCTAGGACAAACGTGGGAGGAAATCCCTTGCAATTATTTGGGAGGGAGGTTGGTGATTCAAACGCTTGCACTCGAAGACTTTGTATTGTGGACCCTGGGTAACTGTCCTTCGCTACTCTATTGGTTGTTTCTGGTCCCTAATCATCCCAGACTTCCCTTTGAGAGTATCATCTCTGTTTTCTTGGTCTTGATTACCATAATAATTTTTTTATAGTGGTATGTTGTTTGTTTCCTGCTATTCTAGTGGCCCCTAGATTGATCACTTCGTATATTTTTTTTGTAGTTGTGGAGGACCAACCTCCTCGTAGGTCATGAAGGTTGAGAAACCTTCATCCAATCACCGTGGAGCCTCCACCGCCACCTCAACAACATAGAACATATTGACGTGGTTCTTTTGAAGTCACCAGTACAATTGAACCTCCTAGAGAACCCCATCTTATCTCTCAAACTCAACCGGTTCCGGAAACCATCCAGGTTGAACATTTTCCTACATAAGAGTTTGCAAGACCCTTCAACCCTCCACTAACTGGACCTAATGACTCCTTGTTAGAAATATTTGTGTGTTTAGGGCTCCCTAAGCTAAGTGTATATAGGTTTACACTTGGTCTTGCTATGGCTTGTTGGAATATTCTCACCATCATTTTTTGTATTTGCATGCATGCATGCATCCAGTCATCATGCATGCATCTAGTCATCAGTATGGTAGTCTCCTCAGCACCTGGAGCCTATGTTCATCCCCCTAGAGCCTGTTTTTAGCCCTTGAGAGCCCTCCTGCCTACCTAGTGTGCCTTATTTTCCTCACCTAGATGACATATGCACCCTACTACACTAGTTGGATCATTAACAGTCAGTTGCAACATTTATTGACCAGTTCTTGCATTTATTGCTTACTTTAACTTCCTGTAGCTTCCATTTGTCTGTATTAGAGTGCCACTTGACCTATTGACAACCTCATGAGCCTCATGCGCCTACTTCAAGTCTCCATCCTTTGATTTGTGCCCACATAGCTCAGTTAGATTCATTTTGACTGAATTTTGATTATATATGACTACTACCACTGATTGGATGATGTCTCCAATGCTATCCAAGCCACACATTGAGGAGAATTCGAATCACCTTTGGTTAATTCGAATTCACTTGACAGTATTGTATTGTATTCAATTTTTCATAGTGCCAGCTTACAGTTGATGTATGATTATACTACAGATTTCTCCATTTCTGTGTTTATAAGTGATAATTGATAAATTGCTTCTTCTTCTTCTCTCTGCAATTGTTGATTGAGATTAGTGAGATTTACTCTAAACGTGAGATCTATCCTGTATATTATCACATGGTATGAGATTTGGAGACAACTATTCGAATTGCAGCAACAGTAGTTGCATCAATTCATTGAGCAGTTGTCTTTCATTGAGCACCAGAAGCCTCTAGATTTCCACAGTAATTCCTGGTGCAATTGTCTTGAATTCAATGAAGCAATCCAATGAGGTCTAGCCAGGTTTGAAGGATCCGTTCACATGTGCTCATTGTCCTATGGCAGTGTTCATTCTAATTTGCAACAAATCTCCATCAACAATTTCATTGTTTTGTAGGTTATCTCCATCATTCGAATTCATCTTCAATTTGACTTCAACAGCTACCAATGGATCTAAAAATGAATTCATTCAATTATGTAGAATGGAATGCCAAGATGGACATATTCACGAAGTCCAAGAGCCTCTCTAGAGTATTGAATGGGACTGTAGTTGAACCCACTGGTGCAGTAGAGAAATACAAGTATGGAAGGGAAAGGCATCCCAGGATGGGAAAGAGCCACTTGAAGTAAAAGCATGCAATTGTACTTATGAAAGCTACACATCTTTGAAGGAGATAATAAAACGACTCAAAATTCCAATGAGTTCGAAGACGTAGTCAGGAGGCCTGACGAACTCCATTAACAAATTTGGTTTGCATTATCTTTTCACATGTGTTTTGTGAAATATTCAATTAGTTTCTTATCATAATTTGATTGATGATGCCAATTTCTTTATGTTATTTAAGAAATTGAGAATTTGATTAAGAATATGTAAATGGAAGGAAGGTAAGAGTGTCCATTTTCAGATCAAGTTTGGTATCAGAGCAGTTTTCGATCTGGTTTCGGATTTGTTTTTACTTATTTGAGGACATTTGACATCTCATTTGTAGATATAAGATGGAAAGTCTACAAAATAATCCTTCTATTTCAGTATATGCAAATCTTTGTAGAGATGCATATTTTCGTGAAAGATTCTTCTCTATGGAGAAAAAAGTATGATAATTATATAATGAAGGAAAATAAAGTGTTGAGCTGCGAAGACAAGTGGAAGTATTGGAAAAAGAGAAGTAGGAACTTCAAGAACAACTCAAAGAGATGCAACATAAGATGCAAATCAAGGAGGAATTGATAGCTAAGTATGAACAGGACAACAATCCAAGAATTCCTTCTATAGTAGAAGACGATGGAATTTGCACTTTCTGTCCTGATGCGGGAGTAGATCACATGGATGTTTCATCTTCTACATCTTCAATCAAATAGGAGGATGACACCTCAAAGATAAGAAAGATGTATATGGACAGATTTGTCCCTCAGATAAAATATGAGGTAAGTAATAACCATGTTCATTCAGTTGCTTCTCATTCAAACGTTTGTTTGGGTTCTTTTGAAAAGCATACATGTGGGATTGGAATGAAACTCCTAACGAAGATGGGGTTCAATGGAGGAGGTCTTGGTATTGATGGCCAAGGCATCATACAAACAATTGAAGTGGAGGAATGTCCTCGATATTAGGGATTGGGATATCAAGAGACGATGTTTGGTGAAATATCTTGGGAGAGTTGTTCCTACTGTTGCAAGTGGGGACATGCCACAGATCATTATTGGGATTTGCATCCAGAATTGAAACCGAAATGGTTTCAAATCTGAGAAGGTAAAAGAAAAGTGTATGCTAATAGTGATTCTAAAACTTCAAGCGAGTCACTAAGAAGCAATGTAGTTAATAAACACCCAAGGTATGCTTTCAATGATAATTTTCATAACATGGAAAATGGGATTATTTGTTCTTTTTGTGGAAAAAGGAATCATCATGTTACAAAATGCTGGAAAGTTAAAGAATACGGTCGAAGGAAGGGTGCAATTAAGAGTAAGCCACTAAAGGACAATCCTTCTATTTATGTAAAGAAGAAGAATGGAAATGTTAGATGTCCACAGTTGTGGAAAATAATTGCACAGGATCAACCAAAGAACGAAAAAACAACCGAGGTTTCTTCGTCCAAGGACAATGAGAAAAGTTCGTTTGATTGGTTGAGTAAGCAGTGGTTATCATTTTTGCAAAATTGATTCTTTTTTATGCTTTATGCTATTTACATTGTGAAGGCATGAATGATCTGCACACAAATCATAGATCTGGTTAGATTTGTGGCAAAAAAAAAATATTTGATGTGAAAACATTAAAGGACTTTGATGTGAATTTTTTTTTTGTTGTGATTCATTTTTTAGAATTAACAAGATACATGCACAAAGAATTTTTTCTTTTAGCATATAGCTCGATGCATTGAAGAAGAAACTTTTGGCACTCCTTCTTTTGTTTATGCAAAACGATGGCATGCAGATCAGTGCGAAAGGGCCATCATTCTCTTCTTTTGAGAAAATGATCCTCCTTAACTACGCATCAGCTATGAACCTCCTGGTGATCGAAAGGACCATTACAGATGTCTTGAGCCGATGTTTGAGAATGTATTCCAACCCAATTGCAGCTGAAAGTGCCTCGCTTGAAAGCTCTGAACACCTAAATAAAAAATGAGATCTATGATCAATATGGTGAACACGAGGGTTTCACTAGAAGGAAATATAATACCACGCTCATTCATATTGCGGTATTAAATATTCATGAAAACTTAAAAATTATATTGCTTATATATTAAGGGGCAAATGGTTTTTATTTATTTAATGTAACAATACTTGGGGTATTTTTTATATGGGCGGGATGACAGATATCCGCCAAATGGAGATGGCGGGATCACGGCTGGATGAGAAATCGGGTTGAGGCAAGGTTCGGGCTTACCAGTACGCAAGGAAATCATGTCTTGAGGCATGCTTGAGGCCAGGGGTTTCATGGTGAAGTGGGTTTCCAGCCGATCATAGTCGAGAGATAGTGGTCATTGAAAGCCACTTGTTACCAATAGCACTCAGCCAGTTGTTACCAATAGCCTTGGGAGGCTCTAAGCCTCCAGGGTCTGCTATAGGCCCTCGATAGGCCTTGGGGGCTTGAATACCCAACCAATCGTTCCTATTACAGGCCTTGGGAGGTTTATTCAGCCTCCTAGAGCTTGTTACAGGCCTTGGGGGCTTGGATACCTATCCCACAACAGGCTTAGTCAGTGATTGGGGAACTGCAACATGCAATCTAAATGTTGTATTATGTGCATTGGCTCTAGTGACATACAAGAAGTGATCTCCTATCTCTTCATTAGACCATTAGATGTTGCAAAGCTTAATGCTATATGGTTGAGTAATTGCATTGTGGGTGAAGTAATGTGCATCCATAATATACTTCGAAAGAAGTAAGGTGCATTGTAGAATGCATGTGGGGTCATAAGAGGGGTATCATATCAATACACTAGGTAGAAATATAAAGGGGTATAAAAACTATTAATGAAAAAATTGATACATACAATATCTAGTGAAAATTGGGGTTTTTTTAAATTGGGAAGGCATATTGGGAGGGGGTTAAAAAAATGATTTTGGAAGGTATTTTCCAATATTTAGTGAAATTAGGGGTATTGTTTCATATGCCATGAACAAATGTGCTATGATAGTGGTTTATTGAGGGAAGCCCCCATGATGGTGAAGATGTGCTGAAGGAGAGGATGGGAGGTGGTGGTGCTTCCCATAATCCCTTTGACATATTTGAGTCATTTTTTTTGGGGGGGGTTCTTTTGGTTGATATAGCTTTGGAGGTGGCAGCTCAAGAGGCCGAATGCAAAAGAAAGGTGAGGATGTTGTACATCCTCTAAAGGTTTCCATGGAGGTCTTGTACAATGGAACATCAAGAAATTTAACACTGTCAAGAAATGTGATATGTTCGAAGTGTAAGGGAAAAGGCTTTAAATCTGGTGCTTCTGGTATGAAAGTCTCTATCAGACAACTTGTTCATGGGCATTCATCGATCAACCGAGCCAAAGTTGAAACTTAGAAAGTGTGTTGGATTTGTAGTGGATGCTTCGACGCAGATATTCTTGCAGGATTCGATGCAAGGATTCAAGACGAAGTTGATGTGTTCTACGTGTGGAAACTAATTCTGTCAAACTAAGGCTTATTATCAACTAACTACTAGCTCGACTGATTGAAGGATAAGTTTGAGCGATGGCAGTTTGGATAAGTCACATGTGGATACCAATTTAAAACGGTGGACACTCCAATTGTCAAAAATGAGGCCACGGTTTGTTATTTGTGTGGTGTGTCTAAGGAAGATCCATGGTTGCTGGGATCGAAGACGTTTTCACCTCTACATGCAGGATGGAGCATTTGGAGCGTGATAGAATTTGTAAACATCTGTCATGCTCAAAAATAGTATCGTGTGATGCTTTCCTATCCTCAATCCAGAAGGAGTCATTTCTTCAAGACCCGATCACTCAAATCGATTAGATGATTGAAAACCGTTAGCGGTGGAATTTGAATCCCAAGAAAATGATCTACCAACAGCATGGGGTTTCTCCGATAGAAGAAATTATTCGATCATGCACTTATTTAGCTATGAAACAACACGAGGCCATACAAAATTTTATCTAAGAATCGTGGATGGAGCACCTGTTGTACCAAAATATTCTTGGAGCACGTGCTGAAAGGCTTGTGGGGTAGGTACTTGGAGTTGTTGAAAAATCTACTTATGGATTTAGATCATAAAAGCATTGATGGCTCTTCTCGATGGTGCAAGCATTACTAGATCGTCATTCATTGTGAAAGGATAGCACTTGAAAATTTTACTGTATGGACGAGAAGCCCACGACTACTGTGAGAAGGCGCTCGAGGAGGTCTGTGCATGTCGTGTGGAGTCACTACAGTTGTTGAGAAGCCGATCTATTGTTGCACCGATATGGATTGCAACAATATTTTTGTGAATGCAAGTGGATCCATGCCTCGTCTCATATGGAAAAGGAAGGTCGAATCCTCATGAAAAAAAGAACAAATTCACTCTAGACTAGCCCAGATGGATCACGACGTAAAATATCGTAAAAGTATCTCTCAGACATAGTCTATTCAAATATTGAATTATGGTTTTTGTTGTCATTCTCATAGCATGATTCTGTGGCGGTAGATATAATTTTGTGGCCATACAGAGCATGATTCTGTGATGGTGGATATGACATATTACAGGGCTAACGAGGGCGAGAGTCTGAGGCTTGATGAAGATGTATTGGAAGAGATAGAACAGATGAACTTGTTCAAGAATGGTGGCACACCCCACTGGGGAAAGAACCGCAACATCGCATTCCATGGTGTTATGGAAAAGTACTCTGAATCTAAATACGACAAATCATCGAAGCAAAATACAAATATGAACAAGATGACCTGTTTTCCAATGAGTGGATAGATGCATTGCTGTGCGTTGGAAATTCGAGCGTGGTGGTGGACAAGGATGCTTGCACTTTGGAGGGCCTGTGCTTGTGTCGGGAAGATAGGAATTGTGCCCCAAACAAGGGCTATTTCTACAGACGTATGAATTGTTTTCACAGATACACGGGTGTGTAGGTATATAGGCAGCCCATGATGTTGAGGTGTACTGGTACCAGATCATGCATACCTAAGACACAAAATATTTTTTTTTATACAGAAATAATTTTGGGGCAAAAGATGGAGTGTCGATATGTTTGGTAATTCCATGGAAAACAATTTCGAGAGGCCAAAATCGAAAGGAGAGCCTCTTTTCACATTTCAAATGGCGCACCTCTTATTGGACTTTAAATTATAGTTTTAAAAAGTTATTAAATTCTAAATTCTACTTTTTACATAAGGGTCCTTTTGTTTAAAAGACTAAAAGTTTGATTAATGCCATAACAGGGTGTTTTAAAATATTACTCAAATTTAATGATAATTTTTTTTTCGTTTAGCCACCCTTAAGTGAGGAGAGTGATAAGTATTGTTTTCCTGATTAAAAAGCCTTATTGGCTTCATTGTAAATGATGTTATCATTGTTTGCCTAAAAGGCCTTCAAAAAACAATTTGTTGTAAATTTGGGTGCATGATCGATAGAGCCCAACACCCAAAAGACTAGCCAAAAATACAAACACATCAGTCCAAGAATAGCCATGGACAATAATTGAAGAAGATGAAGGAAAAGATCCTTCTACAATTTTGAGTTGAAACTTTTTGGAGGTCCAAAAAGTCCTTTCAGTAGGGATATTTGATCCAGGAGAATCGTCTCAGTTGAAGAATGAATATCGTCTTCGTTTTCTTTGCAGCTGATCAACCATCGAAGATCTCTCAAAAATATTTCAAATGCAACTTGAACGAGGTCAAATGGACTTTGCATGCAGAAGAAACTCCGGCTTGAAGTTTCGAAAGAAAGGAATATTTCTTCTACAAATTGTTCATAAAAGTATTTTCATTTCTAAATTCATGGAGAAAATTTGTAATAGAGAAATTGATGTAGATGTGCACATTAATTCTCATTTTTATTTGTAAAAAGGAAATTAAAATGTGAGAGAATCTACCTCATGAATTAGTTTCCTAAACCTAACGGGTGTTGAGATCCTCATGGAGGAAGAAGAGGCCTTTTCCTCCACATACCCCCTTAAGGTGTCTCCTGAACCTAATTTAGGGGATAATGGGAGAGATTTGATCCTTCATATGGGTGATGAATAATCATACATAAGAAATCTATAAAATCCTCTCATATGGAGAAGGAGGTAGGCTTTGGTTGGAGAGAGTTTGTAGTAAGCATTGTGTGAAGGATTTCATCCCAAGATGGGAGAAACATTTTAGTTCATGTGAGAGCCTTGATTCTCTTAGTATGGAAGGGAAATACATCCTAGGATGGGAAAGAGCCACTTGAAGTAAAAGCATGCAATTGTACTTATGAAAGCTACACATCTTTGAAGGAGATAATAAAGCAACTCAAAGTTCTGATGAGTCTGGAGACGTAGTTAGGAGGCCTGACGAACACCGTTAACAAATATAGTTTGCATTCTCTTTTCACATGTTTTTTGTGCAATATTCAATTAGTTGTTTATCATAATTTTATTGATGATGCCAATTTATTTATTTTATTTAAGAAATTGAGAATTTTATTAAGAATCTGTTAATGGAAGGAAAGTGAGTTGTCCATTTTCAGATCAAGTTTGGTATCAGAGCAGTTTTAGATTTGGTTTCGGATTTTTTTTTACTTATTTGAGGCCATTTGATATCTCAGTTTTAGATCTAAAATGGAAATTATACAAAATAATCCTTTTATTTCAGTATATGCAAATCTTTGTAAAGATGCAGATTTTCGTGAAAGATTTTTCTCTACGGAGAAAAACGTACAAGAATTATATAATGAAGGAAAAGAAAGTGTTGAGTTGCGAAGACAAGTGGAAGTCTTGGAAAACAAGAAGTAGGAACTTCAAGAACAACTCAAAGAGATGCATCATAGATGCAAATCAAGGAGGAATTGATATCTAAGTATGAACAAGCCAACAATCCAAGAAGTCCTTCTACAGTAGAAGATGATGGAATTTGAACTTTCTGTCCTCATGCGGAAGCAGATAACATGGATGTTTCATCTTCTACATATTTAATCAAACATTGAGAGGATGATACCTAGAATATAAGAAAGATGTATCTGGACAGATTTGTCCTTGAAATAAAATATTAGGTAAGTAATAACTATGTTCATTCAATTGCTTCTCATTCAAACGTTTGTTTGGGTTCTTTTGAAAAGCATACACGTGGGGTTGGCATGAAACTCCTAACCAAGATGGGGTTCAATGGAGGAGGTCTTGGTACTGATGGCCAAGGCATCATACAACCAATTGAAGTGGAGGAACTTCCTTGATATCAGGGATTGGGATATTAAGAGACGATGTCTGGTGAAAGCTCTTGGGAGAGTATTTTCTACTGTAGCAAGCGGGGACATGCTGTGGATCATTATTGGGATTTACATCCAGAATTGAAACCGAAATGGTTTCAAATCCAAGAAGGTAAAAGAAAAGTGTATACTAACAGTGATTCTGAAATGTCAAGCAAGTCACTAAGAAGCAATGCAGTTAATAAACACCCAAAGTATGCTTTCAAAGATAATTTTCATAACATGGAAAATGGGATTATTTGTTCTTTTTGTGGAAAAAGGAATCATCATGTTGCAGAATGTTGGAAAGTTAAAGCATATGTTCGAAGGAAGGGTGCAATTAAGAGTAAGCCACAAAAGGACAGTCATTCTCTTTGTGTAAAGGAGGAGGATGGCACTGTTAGACGTCCACAGTTGTGGAAAAAAATTACACAAGATCAGCCAAAGAATGAAAAAACAACTGAGGTTTCTTCGTCCAAGGACAATGAGAAAAGTTCGTTTGATTGGTTGAGTAAGCAGTGGTTATCATTTTTGCAAAACTGATTTTTTTTTATGCTTTATGTTGTTTACGTTTGTGAAGGCATGAATGATCTACACACAAATCACAGATCTGGTTAGATTTGTGGCAATATCTATATCTATATCTATATATATATATATTTGATGTGAAAACATTAAAGCACGTTGATGTGAAAAAAATATATTTGATTTGATTCTTTTTTTAGAATTTACAAGATACAGGTGCAAAGAACTTTTTCTTTCAACATATAGCTTGATGCATTGAAGAAGAAACTTTTGGCACTCCTTCTGTTTCTGCAAAACGATGGCATGCAGATCAGTGCGAAAGGGCCATCATTCTCTTCTTTTGAGAAAATGCTCCTCCTTAACTGCGCATCAGCTATGAACCTCCTGGCGACTGAAAGGACCATTACATATGTCTTGAGCCAATGTTCGAGAACGTATTCCAGCCCTATTGCAGTTGAAAGTGCCTCATTTGAAAGCTTTGAACACCTAAATAAAAAAAAGGAGATCTATGATCAATATGGTGAAGATGCACTGAAGGAGGGAATGGGAGGTGGTGGTGCTTCCCATAATCCCTTTGACATATTTGTGTCATTTTTTTTGGGTTCTTTTGGTCGATCTAGCTTTGGAGGTGGCAGCTCAAGAGGCCAAAGGAAAGAGAAAGGTGAGGATGTTGTACATCCTCTGAAGGTTTCCCCAGAGGGCTTGTACAATGGAACATCCACAAAGTTATTACTATCAATAAATGTGATATGTTCGAAGTGTAAGGCCAAAGTCTCTAAATCTGGTGCTTCTGGTCGATGTATGGGATGCCAAGGTTGTGAAAATCCTCACAGCAGATCTAAGAGCTGATGTATACCTCACAATGAAAGAATTTAGGAATAAGATTAAGAGTGGTCAATGCAGTAAAATGAGCAACAAAATAATAATACAGTAGAACTCGGATAGAAGCAAAATTAATTTACACACACTAATTCATTAATCACAAATGGACAAATAAATAATACAATGCATGAGGAATTCGAATGCCAAGGTGGCAATTCGAATTGGCCTTCATGGAGTGATAAAAATATCACTGGAGTGTCATCGGAGCACAACTAGTAGTCTATCTCATCATCAGTGGAGTCATCAATGCTCAAGTAACTGTCAACCATCAGTCAAACTGAGTCTAACTGAGTGTGGTAGGTGTAACTGAGTGTAACTGGAACTAACTGAATGAAGGAGGCTCAGTGGAGGGCACATGAGGAGCTAACTGGATCCAGAATGAGCAGTCTAGTCACACTGGAGGTCCATCAGAGTGGTAAGGTTAGTTAAGAGTGAGTCAAGCCTAAAATCAAGGAGAGAACTCAGTTAACTGAAGACAACTAGACTGGTAGGTGAAGAAGGGTGCCTTTGTCAAGTGGATGGTGAGATGTGGGCGCATCACTGGCTACGAGGGTTCAATATGAGTGAAAATAAGCTCCCGAGTGCTGGAAGACTAGGGACTAGGTGCTGGAGGTGTCAACCTGATGACTGGGCAACATGCGGATGCATGCAGAATGCAGGAATTCATGCAAGACTGAAAATGCAAAGGATGAAAATGCTGGTAGGACTAGGATGGAGTATAGGAATATCCTAACACCCCCCCTTAATCCATCCTGGGCCCTGGTAACTAAGACCAAAGGTCACCCAATACAATGGATAATAACAGTCAATAAACCGAGGAAATGGGTAAAACCTCATGGGAAAAATACCCCCTTTCGAAATAGACTGTAAGAAACACACAAAAATAAATGCTCCAAAATCAAGCAGGTGTGATGCTTGGTCATATGTCTGGAGGTATCTTCTTCTTGGGAAGAAGTGGATCATGCTCAGAAAGCATGTGCTTGTACTTGCTCTTCAGATCGAATGTGATGAGAACAAATCCAAAAGTATGAGGATGATCCTTGAACTTGTGATTCGAATCAGCTGAGGTAGGATCAAATCTATGAATGTGCAGATAGTCTTTTGTCTTCTCCTTCGAACCATCATGGGTGAGATTATGCCAAAAAGAACCATCACATGATTGCTTGAAATCCAAATCAGATTTAAGACTTGAAGAATGGTTTCTTGAGATCTCCTTTGAACCAGCAGGGGTGGGATCAAAACCCTCATATGCATGAGAAATTATCCCAAGTAGTGATTGCTTAGAATCCAAAATAGATCCAAGACTTGAATCATGGTTTCTTGAGATCTCTTTTGAACCATTAGAGGTGAGATCAAAACCAGTAAGTGCATGAGAAATTATCCCAAGTGAATGGCAATAGTTTCTTGAGATCTCCTTTGAACCAGTAGAGGTGAGATCAAAACCATGATATGCATGAGAAATTATCGCAAGCAAATGTCAATGGCCATAGTCTTCAATAACCTTCTGAAAGCATGAGATAATGATCATATAATAGTACATAAGAGGTGAGTGATCAAGGAGAGCGAATGCATTACCTCCAATGGTTGATTTTACCTCCAAAACATTCAATAGATCATGATGCAAATCAACAGACTCTGGTGCAAGAGAGGATTTAGGACCTTTTGCAATTTCTAGAGTGTGAGCTGGCACATAATTCGAAATAGAAGAATTTTGGAGCATGAGTGTAGAATCTGCAAGTTCTTCTTCTTTGTGGACAACTTCAATATGAGATATGTTTGATACTGATTCATGATCAATGAGATCATCAAGGAGGGTGAATGCATCACTTTTCTTGCTCTCGAAAGGGTTTGGACCAATCTCTTCATTCTATCTGCCAAATCTTTCATCCAGGTGGGCCCATAGCTCTTTTGGAAATTCAACATCATCAAGGGAGTAGAATACCATGCTTCGAGACATAGCATACATCATGGCTGCAATAGCTCTTCCACCTTTATCTAACTAGTCATTCTCTTCTTCAGAGGATTCGAAATCTCTTTCAAAACAATAATCAAAGAGATCATGGCTCTTCAAATATGATATCATTTTTGGTTTCCATTCAACATAGTTGAATAGATAAAGAGGGATTTCTTCGAAATTCATGGAAGTTGTAGAAGACCTGCAAAAACAATAGAAATATCTGCAATTGCTACTATTGTAAAAGTGCAGAAACTATTGCAACTCCTGCACTCAAAATCTTGATAATAACCTGCAAAAAACTCTCATGAACAATACTCTCAACATGCTCTGATACCATGTGAAAATCCTCATAGCAGATCTAAGAGCTGATGTATACCTCACAATGAAAGAATTTAGGAATAAGATTAAGAGTGGTCAATGCAGTAAAATGAACAACATAATAATAATACAGTAGAACTCAGATAGAAGCAAAATAACTTCACACACTAATTCATTAATCACAAATGGACAAATAAATAATACAGTGCATGAGGAATTCAAATTCCAAGGTGGCAATTTGAATTGGCCTTCATGGAGTGATAAAAAGATCACTAGAGTGTCATCGGAGCACAACTAGTAGTCTATCTCATCATTAGTGGAGTCATCAATGCTCAAGTAACTGTCAACCATCAGTCAAATTGAGCCTAACTGAGTGTGGTAGGTGTAACTGGAGCTAACTGAATGAAGGAGGCTCAATGGAGGGTGCATGAGGAGCTAAATGGATTCAAAATGAGCAGTCTAGTCACACTAGAGGTCCATCGGAGTGGTAAGGTCAGTTAAGAGTGAGTCAAGCCTAAAATCAAGGAGAGAACTCAGTTAACTGAAAACAAATGGACTGGTAGGTGAAGAAGGGCACCTTTGTCAAGTGGATGGTGAGATGTGGGTGCATCATTGGCTAGGAGGGCTCAATCTGAGTGGAAATAAGCTCCCGAGTGCTGGAAGACTAGGGACTAGGTGATGGAGGTGTCAACCTGATGACTGGGTAGCATGTGGATGCATGCAGAATGCATGCTGCATGCAAGACTGAAAATGCAAATGATGAAAATGCTGGTAGGACTAGGATGGAGTATAGGAATATCCTAACAAAGGTTTTGGTATGAAATTCTCTATTAGACAACTTGGTCATGGGCATTCCTCGGTCAACTGAGCAAGAGTTGGAACTTACAAAGTTTTTTGGAGTTGCAGTGGATGCTTCGATGCAAATACTCTTGCGGGATTCAATGTAGGGATTCAAGACGGAGTTGATGTGTTCTACACATGGAAACTAATTCTGTCAAACTAAGGCTTGTTATCAACTAACTACTAGCTCGCCCCATTGAAGGATAAGTTTATGTGATGGCAGTTTGGATAAGTCACACATGGACACCAGTTTAAAACGGTGGACACTCCAACTGTAAAAAATGAGGACACGGTTTGTTATTTGTGTGGTGTGTCTAAGGAAGATCTGCGACTGCTGGGATCGAAGACGTTTTCACCTCTACATGCAGGATGCAGCATTTGGAGCGTGATAGAATTTGCAAACATCTCTCATGCACAGAAATAGTATCGTGTGATGCTTGCTTATCCTCAATCCAGAAGGAGTCGTTGCTTCCAGACCCGATCACTCAAATCGTTCAGATGATTGAAAACAGTTGGCAGTGGAATTTGAAGCCCGTGGACATGATCTACCAATAGCATGGGGTTTCTCCGATAGAAGAAATTGTTCGATCATGCACCTGTTTAGCTATGAAAAAAATGAGGACATACAGAATTTTATCCAGGAATCATGGATGGAGAACCTGTTGTACCAAAATCTACTTGAAGCACGTGCTGACAGGCTTGTGGGGTAAGTCCTTGGAGTTGTTGAAAAATATACTTATGGTTTTGGATCATAAAAGCATTAATGGATCTTCTCGATGGTGCAAGAATTACTAGATCGTCGTTCGGTGTGAAAGGCTAGCACTTGAAAATTTTACTGTATGGACGAGAAGCCCATGAATACTTTGAGAAGGCGCTCAAGGAGGTCTGTGCATGCCGTGTGGAGTCACCACCGTTGTTGAGAAGCCGATCTATTGTTGCACCGATCTGGATTGCAACAATATTTTTCGTGAATGCAAATGAAGCCATGCCTCATCTCATATGGAAAAGGAAGGTTGATTCCTCATGAAAAAAAAACAACCTCTAGACTAGCTCGGATGGATCACGGGTTTTACGGGGTAAAATATCGTAAAAGTATCTCTTAGACACAGTCTATTCAAATCTTGAATTATGGTTTTGGTTGTCATTCTCATAGCATGATTCTGTGGCGGTAGATATAATTCTGTGGCCATGCAGATCATGATTCTGTGACGGTGGATATGACATATTACAGGGCTAACAAGGGAGAGAGTATGAGGCTTGATGAAGATGTATTGGAAGAGATAGAAAAGATGACCTTGTTCACGAATGGCGGCACACCCCACTGGGGAAAGAATCGCGACATTGCATTCCATGGCATCATGGAAAAGCACTCAGAATCTAAATACAGCGAGTTCATCGAAGCAAAATACAAATAAGATCAAGACGACCAGTTTTCCAACGAGTGGAAATATGCGTTGCTGTGCGTTGGAAATTCGAGCGTGGTTTAGGTCAAAAGACCTAAAACATAGACTAATTTTTTTATACATAAAGCATTTTGGGGCAAAAGATGGAGCATCGATATGTTCGGTAATTCCATGGAAAACAATGTCGAGAGGCCGAGATCGAAAGGAGAGCCTCTTTTCACATTTCAAATGGTGCACCTCTTATTGGACTTTATATTATAGTTTTAAAACTATTAAAGCCTAAATTCTACGTTTTACAGAAGGGGCCTTTTGTTTAAAAGACTAAAAGTTTGATCAATGCCATAAAAGGGCGTTTTAAAATATTGCTCAAATTTAATGATCAAAGATTTTTAGTAAGGTTTAAATTTTTTTAGTTTATCCACCCTTAATTGAGTAGAGTGA
The DNA here is from genome assembly GCA_027924585.1 of Larix kaempferi. Lineage (NCBI taxonomy): Eukaryota > Viridiplantae > Streptophyta > Pinopsida > Pinales > Pinaceae > Larix > Larix kaempferi. The sequence goes on along the minus strand of BSBM01001089.1, from coordinate 474,623 downwards.
TACATATTGTTTTCCTGCTTAAAAAGCCTTAATGGCTTCATTGTAAATGATGTTATCATTGTTTTCCTAAAAGGCCTAAAAAAAAAAATTGTTGTAAATTTGGGTGCATGATCGGCAGAGCCCGACACCCTAAAGATTGGACAAAAATGCAAACACATCAGTCCAAGAACAACCATGGAAAAACATTGAAGAAGATGAAGGCAAAGATCCTTCTACAATTTGGAGTTGAAACTTTTTGGAGGTCCAAAAAGTCCTTTCAGTAGAGAGATTTGATCGAGGAGGATCGTCTCAGTCGAAGAATGAATATGGTCTCTGCTTTCTTTGCAGCGAGTCAACCATCCAATAGCTCTCATATATCTTTCAAATGAAACTTGAACGAGGTCAAATGGACTTCGCATGCATAATAAAGTCTAGGTTGAAGTTTTGACTGAAAGGAGGATTTCTTCGACAAATTGTTCATAAAAGTATTTTCATTTGGAAATTCATGGACAAACTTTGTAATATATAAATTGATGTATATGTGCACATTAATTCTCATTTTTATTTGTGAAAATGAAATTAAAAGGTGGGAGAATCTACCTCATGAATTAGTTTCCTAAACTTAAGGGGTGTTGAGATCCTCATGGAGGAAGAAGAGGCCTTCTCCTCCACATACCCTCTTAAGGTGTCTCCTGATCCTACTTTAGGGGATCATGGGAGAGATTTGGTCCTTCATATGGGTGATGAATAATCATCCATAAGAAAGCTATAAAATCCTCTCATATGAAGAAGGAGGTAAGCTTTGGTTGGAGAGAGTTTGTAGTAAGCATTGTGTGAAGGATTTCATCCCAAGATGGGAGAAACATTTTAGTTCATGTGAGAGCCTTGATTCTCTTAGTATGGAAGGGAAATGCATCCCAGGATGGGAAAGAGCCATTTGAAGTAAAAGCATGCAATTGTAATTATGAAAGCTACACATCTTTGAAGGAGACAATAAAGTGACGCAAAGTTCCAATGAGTCCAGAGACGTGGTTAGGAGGTCTGACGAACTCTGACGAACTCCGTTAACAAATCTGGTTTGCATTATCTTTTCACATGTGTTTTGTGAAATCCTAAATTAGTTGCTTATCAGAATTTGATTGATGATGCCAATTTATTTATGTTATTTAAGAATTTGAGAACCTGATTAAGAATCTGTTAATGGAAGGAAAGTAAATTGTTCATTTTCAGATCAGGCATGATGCCCCAAACACCAACAAAAACGTTATTTCCGCATTGTCGATCGCAAGTTTCACAATCCCCATGTTTATTGGGGAAAATTTGGATATGAGGTGATGGGATTTAGAACTCTCCTAGATGAAAATTAGTTGCTATAAGACCTAATAGTAAATATAAACTTTTCTTCTCATGTGGGCATTAAGCAACTTGCAAAACAAGATTCATCCCATAAAATCTAGACGAATGTAACTCCGACTTCGATTTCAATGATTGATAAAAGGAAAAAGAGCCACTGGCAACTGACATTTCTAGAAATTGGGGGCGAATGGGAGATGCCTAGTGATTTTCATGGACGAACAGAGGTTTAAGTCCATTTTTAGAGGGGCAAAATTGTTTTATCTTGGATCCCCTTTTTAAATTCGATGGGCTAACCTCCTATTCATTAAAAATAAATAAATAAAATGTGGGCTAATTATACCTAACAGGTGTTTAATAAAAAAATAGCCCATTAAAAATTTAAAACCCATAAATTTAGCCCATGGACTAAGATTAGCCCCTAAAAGTTTCCATGAAGTGTAGGTACCGCAAATCCGTTGCCAATATGTAGCGCCCTTGGCCGGAAATGATATGGGGTTTGTTGTCACATTATTCCGCATCTTCTTTTAGATACATGAAAAACTGGCCCGATAACTAAAACCTGACCCTCAACTTCTTTTTCACCATTTAAAAGGAGGTCTATTGGTTGGGAAATGGTTAGGTGTCTTTGTACAAAACAACTTCATTCGTGCTGCCTGGTTGTGTGTGTGTGTTTTTTTGGCTGATTGATTTTGTGTGTCTTTTTTTGCCTGCTTATTCATGCATTAAACCATAGTAGCATAATTCAGCTGTATTGGTACTTCGTGTGCGAAAATTCACAACAAATTCGAATTCGTAGAATATTCAATCTATGTCTTACTAGTGAAGAGTTAAATTTTGAAAACCAATTTTAAAAAAACTTTAATTATTTAAACACTATAAAATAAAAATATCATTTAATTTCATACATTCTTATTAAAATAATGATTAATAACTAGTTTTCATTGTTTGATTTTATTATATAATTGTCTATGTATATGGTATATTTGTGAATAATTGATTAAAAGTATTATATATAAGCAGTCAACTTTTATTAATACTAGATTTTTTCATTACTTATTTTTTCCATATCAATAATATTTGTACTCAAATTATGCTACTATACATTACACTATATCTCTTGAACACTTATACATTTTGGATTTATATGTAAGCTCCAAAGGTTCATTTCCACAGTGAGATATTATTTACGAAGGCTTTACTAACAATGTGAACAAAGTAGTTGGTGTCTCTTAACCTGGTATTTCCTGCACTACCAAAAATTAAGACAAATATAAAAATATATCCATACTTCACAAAACAAATATAGAAAAGCATTCTTGACAGCATCTTCAATGCATTAAACGAGGAGCGAGTTGAAAATCGCAGAGTGGGGACCTTCATTATGGTTGCTTAAACTCTGTGTTCAGCGTTCGGGATTGTAAGATTTCCATGAAGAAGACGTTATTCATCAGTCATGAGAATAAGTCTAAAAACTTAAACTTGAAGATTTGATCAATTTATTAGTTGGAATTTGGTATTTTTTTTTTAAAGCAATTAGAATTTTGTATTGTTTAAATGATGATTGTGAATTTATAATTGAGTTTCTAAAACCTTAATTCTAAAACAGAGAATTTAAACACTATTATTTGAAAATTTAAGAATTTCTTTGCTATTTCTAAAAAATTTCTCATAATAATTTATGTTGAATTCATTTGAAATTTAAGAATTTTTTTGCTATTTCTAAAAAATTCCTCATAATAATTTATGTTGAATTCATTTGAAATCATGAAAAAATTTAGTACTACAAAAATGTTATAATGAATTCATGAAAAAATTTAGTACTACAAAAATATTATAGTAGGTTGTTTATAAATTAAAAAAAAAACATATTTTTAAAAATTTAAAAATATGAATAAACTGCTATAACAAAATTTTAAATTAAAAAAGAAATTTAAAAATCTCTATTAATTTTTAATTTTAAAATTTAAAATTTTTAAATAAAAAAAAATACATAATATAATATTAACTTAACTACAAATAAGTTCAAAGTCTTAAAATTTAAAATTTTTACATAAGAAATAAAAAATAAAATTTACATCTTGTGTATGTTTGATATTTAAATTTAAAGCACAATCACACTTACCCATGAGAATATAGATAATTAAGATTCTGAAATCAAAAGTTCAAACCCAATTTTAAAATCAGCATGTAACTCGTTGGTCAGGCGCGCGTATTGCTTCCGGTATTTAACCATAAGTTTACGAATTTGAATACAGGTATATAACGATATTCACAATATTCTGTTGATTGTATTGTATTTATAATACATCGATTATTGGTTGATTTTTGTACTCTCTCGGAATTTCAGTACAGGAAAATCCAATATAACCAAATTATGTTACCATGCTGAGAATAATTGAAATCATCACACCTTTATGTTGCATATTATAAATCCAATAATTGAAATCATCACACCTTTATGTTGCATATTATAAATCCAATAATTGAAATCATCACACCTTTATGTTGCATATTATGTTACATATTATAGATCCAAGGACACATATGAAATTATGAATCTTTTAATGCATATGTGAATCTATCCAGTGGCAATGTAAAGAGCACGGATTATGATCTCAACAACGAGATGATTTGAGTGCACCATTTATATTTAATCAACTATTTAAACATTACAGATTATGATTTCAATATTTTGTCTACATAAATTCTTCAAATAAGAGAGTGCCGTACCAAACGCCATCTTCGTTTTAGTCAACTTATTGCTTACCAGTATTGCGTATTGGCTTAAGCAATAGATAAAGATAAATCAGAAAGATTAGCTGGCTGAACACAACGCACAATTTCAAATCTATAGCGAAATGATTTTTCCTAAAAAGAAATCTGTTCATACATAATTTATTGTACAGTGGGAGATACTCTATAATATAGTATGATGAAATGTTGTTACATAAGGTATTTAAAAATTTAACATTATATTATAAAAAGAAATATTTGTTCATAAAATAGAAAAATATGAAAAGTAATTTTAAAAAACTATTTTTATTTATAAAATAAAAAGTTAAAACTTAAAACTGAATCTATCAAATATTATAGAGATTCAATTTTTTGAGAATAAAATTACACCTCAATAAATTGAATAAAATTAAAAATCTTTCTAATTTAAGATAAATCTATAGCGATTTAAATTTTTGCTGAAAATTTATAGTATTACATAAAACAATAAATGCTATCAATAAACAATAAAATAAGAACGGGATTTTTTTCCAGTAAAGATGACCGTCGGCCAACAACAGCGGAACGAGAATTTGTAGGTACTTTCGAACAGTAAAAAAAATGATAAATGATTTGTGGCATTTATAACCCTTTACCTGCATAGAAAAGAAAGATAAATGATATGAATAAGTATAACAAACTAAGAATGAGATCTCGTCCGGGCATTTTTAAATACTTCCGACCAGTCGAAAAAGTCCCGCTCCCTCGCTTTGCTCCGACTGTAATACGTTTCTTCATCATCGCTCTCATCGTCGCTTATATAATTATTCACCGGGAAGGGCCAAAGCCATTTAAAAATCTTCTCAACTCTCCAAAGGTGAGGCTGGTCAATCAATGGAGCCTGAACAATGGCATAGTCCACTCCGGCCATGGCTAAAGCTTCAATTGAAGCCATATTATCGCTGCTATTTATTGGCAGGCACCCTAAAATCAATTTTCCCATTATATTCATTTCGGAAGCTGCTCCTCCGTCGCTTTGGTCTTTTTTCGCTCTCTCATAATCGCCCATACTGTTGTTATTCATGGAGAACGGCCAAAACTGTTTAAATATGTTTTGAAGCCTTCAAATCTGTGGTTGGTCAATAACCGTAACCTCTACATCCCGTGACTGCGGCTTCACAGGCAAAAGTTTCCCAGAAGGTTGGCGGACGACAGTTCAAACTTAAGAGCTCACTGCTTCCCAAAGTCCAATTCGATATCAAAAGCGTGCCATGTGGCATGATCAAGATTCACCGTATGTCCAGTCCTAATTTGTCACGCCAAGTGCTCAGATAGCCAATTAGGTCTGCTGAGTGCTGCACTCGGTAATTGTTTTTACCATGCAAATGAAATTTAAACTAAAAAATCACTTGTGAAATTCGAAATAAAAAAAATTATTTTTTAAATTTAAACTAAAAATCACTTATTAAATTTGAAATAAAGATTATTTTCTATTTTTTAATTTGAAGGGTAAGGAAATTTACTATATTATATAATATTTTATTTTTTATTTTTTGAGATTTCATTCTTTTTATAAGATTTTTTATTTCCACTATTGCAATAAAAAATAAGATATTTCTATTTAAAAAAAAAGAGAAAAGAAAGAAGGTTTCTATTTAAAAGAAAAAGAAAAAGAAATAATGTTTTTATTTGAAAAAAAGAAAAAGAAAAAATATTTCTATTTAAAAAGAATAGAATAGTATTTGTATAATGCTACTATAATTTTTTTATATAGAATGATATTGGTATAATGTTAGTATAACTGCATACCTATAGGTCTACTTACTATTCTATAGGTCTATCTTATTATTATTGAAGCATAAAAGTAATCCTTACTCATGCTGTTACTATTTTTGCATGACCTAGAATATGGAAAGTGGAAGATAGATATATTTCTATTGTTTAAAACAATCTTTCCAATAAACAAGAAAGCTAGTGTCACATTGAGTATAGTGAGGTTACTAATTTTTTATTTCTGATTTAAAACTTATAAATATTTATTTTTCCAAAATTAGTAATGAAGACTGTATTTAAAAGATTCATTTTCAATCAACAAGAAAACAAGTGGCACATTGAGAATAGTGAGGCTACTATTTTTTTATTATTTAATTGTACAATTACAATGGATTTAAAATAAAAATATGTATTTTTCTTTAAAATGTTAACTTAAATAAAAAACCCTATACAACTGACCTAAACCATATGGTTCCCGAAACCATGGGCCAGCACTCCACCACTAAAAACCTATAAATAGGTGATGGAGGCCCTCATTTCATATCCACAGTCAAATACACCCTTACTCTGCCAAAATCACTCTTGAAACCCTAGCTCACCCTTGAGCTACTTTCACCCTTGAGTGCCCCTTTTGGCCCATTTCCAACCCTTTGGAGAAAGAGAAGGACCCTAGCTCACCCTTGAGCTACTTTCATCCTTGAGTGCCCCTTTTGGCCCATTTCCAACCCTTTGGAGAAAGAGAAGGAGCAAAGCTGGAAGCTTGGAAGCAACCCTTCTGGATTGCTGCAAGAGCTCCACCAACCTCTACACCTGAGGTAATTTTTAATATAAAAAGAGAGATCTTCACATATTTTCATGTTTTGTTATTTTTGTTAATGCTCATACTAGGTTAAATGTTATATTGTTTTATTACTTTAATTTACTGTTTATTGAACTGCTACTAAGGAGTCCCTACTCCTTAGTAGGTGCTCATTTGCACAAGCTAAGGTGAAAAACCTAGCTACAATAATATAAATATAGTTAAAAAAGATAAAATTATTGTTTTTTACTGGGAATTGAAATTAATTTCTTATGTAAAATTAAGATTTTATATCTCAAATTTGATCAATTTTTAAAATAATTTTATGGAGAGTTGCCTTTTTGTATGTTGTAAGTCATTTATTTTGTTGCTTAGTGGTTTGTTGAATGATGGAAGAGAATATGTGAGACACAAAATCAACTTTGAAATTTGGTATTTGATGTTTTTTTTTCGCATGAGTAGATGGACCGGCATGCACCCGAAGGCGAAGGCGCCTCGAGAACAAAAGGCGTGGGTTGAACTCGGGTGGGGACAACCACAACTTGACCGCCCCAACCACCCATTTATATTTGATATTTATGATTTGTAGCATTCCATTATTTTTATTATTTTTCAAGTTATGTGAATTAATATTTTTAATAATATTTAATTTAATTTCACATAAAAACTCAATATTGATACCAAAAATCTCATAAAAGTTTCCATAAATGAAAGTTTCTTCATATTCTCAATGTTTTTTTTTTTTCGTACGAAAAAAAATCCTTTTGTTAAAGAAAAAGTTGTATCATAACATAACCAGACATACAATTCTCTAAAAGTCACCTCTACAACAGTTATACAAAAAATCAATCTCCTCGAAGTAATTCTCAATGTATTTTATTGATACACGGTCTGAGCTTAAAGAACATCGAACCCTCGAAATGTGTCACATTAGATAAAAGTTTGTCCACATGAGCTTTCTTATTTCTTGATGTTGAAGTTGACGGAGAGCAACGTCTATATTGCACCACGAGCTCATTTGAAAGGCCATACCCCACAAGTAAGATCATAAGTAAACTCCATTGTTGATTTGATTTTATTAAGGTATTGCCAAATTACTTAAATCTACAATCAAATTAAAAAGTAACAATAATATAATCAAATATAAACAAATGATATAATAATTAGTTATTACTCTAATATAAACAAATGATGTAATAATTAGTTATTATTTTAATTGGGATTAAATTTATGGGATACATTGATATAAGGGTCTAACTTGATGTCCCTATTGAATTAGGTTCTATTCCATTAAACATAACAACTTCTTTTTCTATTTTCATTGAATTGGATTCTATTCTAGTAGATGTAACTCTTTTTCATAATTGTAAACCACCTTTATTAAAAAAAATCATTACTTTAATATATATACATATTAAACTAATAATATAATAATTAGTTATTATTTTAATACGTCTATATTTATTAATTTTATAAATATTTTGTTACACGGTTTCTTTTAATATCAATTAATTATATATATATATAAAATATGAAGGACACTAGGTTGTAAATGCTTAAATAACTTTTGGTGAGGAATACATTGGGTTGTAAATGTTCAAATAGTTTCTAGCCTTGAGAAAAAATAAATAGAGGTTTGTTTTTACATATTTTTCAAAGGAAAGGAAAAAAAAAAACTACAACATTAAACCCAATTATGAAACCTTCTATGCAGAGTAAAAAAAATCCCGCCCACGATGGCAGTGTTCTGCCATCATAGTACTAATAGTGTGTGTAGTATAGTAATTCCATGTGTGTGTTTGCGCAATATATCAGTGCTAGGTGTTCACGGTGCTATGATGTCATCATAGTCACATGATCAAATGTTAGCATGATGATGTCACCATAATTGCATGATCATGATGATCTCATTATAGCTGTAAGTTTTAAACCTTAACAGTGAAGTACAAACATATATCGATTCTTAAGCATTTACAGAAAATACACAATGGCACACACATTACACAGAGATTTTCACCTGGAAACCCTTAACCGGGAAAAAACCAGCAAAACTTAGAGCCGCATAGCTCCTTTCTCATTATATGTTTATTTTTACATGTACAATACAATAAATGGTATTCTGCAGCATCTAAAACCCTAATTCGTTTACCCGAATTAGGTTACAACCCTAATTCCTTTTACCGGAATTAGATAGAGTACAATGGGTCGAAAATCGCGAAAAAGCAAAAAGCAACCCAAAAAAAAAATTTTGCGCTCCGCGCGGACTCCGGGGGCCTAACGGCCCCCTCCGTGTCGTTTCGGAACCTAACGGTCCGAAACGAAGGGGGTGGGCCCTGTCGGGCTACCCCCCCCTCTAAACCCCCCCCTCCGGACGCGCCCGGCGCAGGCGAATCGAAGGTGCCGTAGGGATCGTGTTGTACACGCAGCGACCATGTGAAGAGATATAACATACCCAACAATAGCAACATTGGAAAAGACATATGATGATGTTGTTCCACCCACATTCACGTGATACTTGAATGAATGAATTAATTAGGTTAAAAGTTTTTGAAATTTGATTTTTCTTATATGGTTGTCATAAATTTTTGGAAAATTTGTAATTTTCAATTGATATATTTATTATTTTCAATGTAGAAACGGATTCATTTTCTTAAATGTCCTTATTGCAAATTTATTGTGTAAGGTTAATATCTAAAAAAATTGGATATTTAAAATTTCATTAATACAAATTGATTCTTGTTGGATTGGGTTAGGAAAACATATATATATATATATAAAAAGGAAAAATAAGAAAACATATGAGATGGTCATAATAAGGTGGTAGTCTAATGTTGTTGTAATTTTTTCTTGTGATTGGAATTCTAGAAATATGAAGTTGGATTTTCATCTATATAGGATTTAGAGTACATTGATGCATTTCATTGTCAAACGCTCCGGTGCTTATAAACTATTAAAATGACTTGGTGAATTTTAACATATTAAATGCATCATCATGCTTAAACACACAAAAATCGATGGGCATAAGCTTTGATCGTTCTCGGTGTGCATAAGCTATCTACATGAACTGGTGTGATACGGAGAAGAAAACGCACCGGAAAATCCGTTTGGTGCATGGACATTCTTATTTTTAAAATTTAACGACGCGTTTGATTTACATTGGAGTGTCGAGCCTGCCATTTACATAAACGCACCGGTGCTTATTGTTCAGCGCATAATGTTCGAATAGGCACATCGGTGCTTATTCATTGTGTAATGTTCATATACGCACACCGGTGCAACATATATTATTAAAATCATCACATATGATTCTTTGAACAATGGCTATATATATATATATATTTTAATTCCATTATTTCTCTGAAATTGAAAGATTTGTTTTATAGTGGTATGTTGTTTGTTTCCTGCTGTTCTAATGGCCCTTAGATTGATCACTTAGTATATTTTTTTTGCAGTTGTGGAGGACCAACCTCCTCGTAGGTCATGAAGGTTAAGAAACCTTCATCCAATCACCATGGAGCCTCCACCGCCACCTCAACGACGTAGAACAAATTGACATGGTTCTTTTGAAGTCACCAGTACAATTGAACTTCCTAGAGAACCCCATCTTATCTCTCAAACTCAACCGGTTCAAGACACTATCCAGGTTGAACATTTTCCTACATAAGAGTTTGCAAGACCCTTCAACCCTCCACTAACTAGACCTAATGACTCCTTGTTAGAAATATTTGTGTGTTTAGGGCTCCGTAAGCTAAGTGTATATAGGTTTACACCTGGTCTTGCTATGGCTTGTTGGAATATTCTCACCATCATTTTTTGTATTTGCATGCATGCATGCATCCAGTTATCATGCATGCATCTAGTCATCAGTATGGTAGTCTCCTCAGCACTTGGAGCCTATGTTCATCCACCTAGAGCCTGTTTTTAGCCTTTGAGATCCCTCTTGCCTACCTAGTGTGCCTTATTTTCCTCACCTAGATGACATATGCACCCTACTACACTAGTTGGATCACTAACAGTCAGTTACAACATTTATTGACCAGTTCTTGCATTTATTTCTTAGTTTAACTGCCTGTAGCTTCCATTTGTCTGTATCAGAGTGCAACTTGACCTATTGACAACCTCATGAGCCTCATGCGCCCTACTTCGAGTCTCCATCCTTTGATTTGTGCCCACATAGCTCAGTTAGACTCATTTTGACTGAATTTTGATTATTTGTGAGTACTACCACTAATTGGATGATGTCTCCAATGCTATCCAAGCCACACATTGAGGAGAATTCGAATCACCTTTGGTTAATTCGAATTCACTTGAAAGTATTGTATTGTATTCAGTTTTTCATAGTGCCAGCGTACAGCTGATGTATGATTATATTGCAGATTTCTCCATTTCTGTGTTTATGAGTGATAATTGATACATTGCTTCTTCTTCTTCTCTCTGCAATTCTTGATTGAGATTAGTGAGATTTACTCTAAACGTGAGATCTATCCTGTATATTATCACATGGTATGAGATTTGGAGATAGCTATTCGAATTGCAGCAGCAGCAGTTGCATCAATTCATTGAGCAGTTGTCTTTCATTGAGCACCAAAAGCCTCTAGATTTCCACAGTAATTCCTGGTGCAATTGTCTTAAATTCAATGAAGCAATCCAATGAGGTCTAGCCAGGTTTGAAGGATCCGTTCACATGTGCTCATTGTCCTAAGGCAGTGTTCATTCTAATTTGCAACAAATCTCCATCAACAATTTCATTGTTTTGCATGTTATCTCCATCATTCGAATTCATCTTCAATTCGACTTCAACAACTACCAATGGATCTAAAAATGAATTCATTCAATTATGTCGAATGGAATGCCAAGATGGACATATTCATGAAGTCCAAGAGCCTGTCTAGAGTATTGAATGGGACTGTAGTCGAACCCACTGGTGCAGTAGAGAAATACAAGTATGGAAGGGAAAGGCATCCCAGGATGGGAAAGAGCCACTTGAAGTAAAAGCATGCAATTGTACTTATGAAAGCTACACATCTTTGAAGGAGATAATAAAACGACTCAAAATTCCAATGAGTTCGAAGATGTAGTTAGGAGGCCTGACGAACTCGATTAACAAATTTGGTTTGCATTATCTTTTCACATGTGTTTTGTGAAATCTTCAATTAGTTTCTTATCATAATTTGATTAATGATGCCAATTTCTTTATGTTATTTAAGAAATTGAGAATTTGATTAAGAATATGTAAATGGAAGGAAAGTAAGAGTGTCCATTTTCAGATCAAGTTTGGTATCAGAGCAGTTTTCGATCTGGTTTCGGATTTGTTTTTACTTATATGAGGACATTTGACATCTCATTTGTAGATCTAAGATGGAAAGTCTACAAAATAATCCTTCTATTTCAGTATATGCAAATCTTTGTAGAGATGCATATTTTCGTGAAAGATTTTTCTCTATGGAGAAAAAAGTACGATAATTATATAATGAAGGAAAAGAAAGTGTTGAGCTGCGAAGACAAGTGGAAGTATTGGAAAAATAGAAGCAGGAACTTCAAGAACAACTCAAAGAGATGCAACATAAGATGCAAATCAAGGAGGAATTGATAGCTAAGTATGAACAGGACAACAATCCAAGCATTCCTTCTATAGTAGAAGATGATGGAATTTGCACTTTTTGTCCTAATGCGGAAGCAGATCACATGGATGCTTCATCTTCTACATCTTCAATCAAATAGGAGGATGACACCTTGAAGATAAGAAAGATGTATATGGACAGATTTGTCCCTCAGATAAAATATGAGGTAAGTAATAACCATGTTCATTCAGTTGCTTCTCATTCAAACGTTTGTTTGGGTTCTTTTGAAAAGCATACATGTGGGATTGGCATGAAACTCCTAACCAAGATGGGGTTCAATGGAGGAGGTCTTGGTACTAATGGCCAAGGCATCATACAAACAATTGAAGTGGAGGAACGTCCTCGATATCAGGGATTGGGATATCAAGAGATGATGTTTGGTGAAATATCTTGGGAGAGTTGTTCCTACTGTTGCAAGCGGGGACATGCCACAGATCATTGTTGGGATTTGCATCCAGAATTGAAACCGAAATGGTTTCAAATCTGAGAAGGTAAAAGAAAAGTGTATGCTAACAGTGATTCTAAAACTTCAAGCGAGTCACTAAGAAGCAATGCAGTTAATAAACACCCAAGGTATGCTTTCAATGATAATTTTCATAACATGGAAAATGTGATTATTTGTTCTTTTTGTGGAAAAAGGAATCATCATGTTACAGAATGCTGGAAAGTTAAAGAATACAGTCGAAGAAAGGGTGCAATTAAGAGTAAGCCACTAAAGGACAATCCTTCTCTTTATGTAAAGAAGGAGAATGGAAATGTTAGATGTCCACAGTTGTGGAAAATAATTGCACAGGATCAACCAAAGAACGAAAAAACAACCGAGGTTTCTTCGTTCAAGGACAATGAGCGAAGTTCGTTTGATTGGTTGAGTAAGCAGTGGTTATCATTTTTGCAAAATTGATTCTTTTTTATGCTTTATGCTATTTACATTTGTGAAGGCATGAATGATCTGCACACAAATCATAGATCTAGTTAGATTTGTGGCAAAAAAAAAATATTTGATGTGAAAACATTAAAGGACTTTGATGTGATTTTTTTTTTTTGTTGTGATTCATTTTTTAGAATTAACAAGATACGTGCACAAAGAATTTTTTCTTTCAGCATATAGCTCGATGCATTGAAGAAGAAACTTTTGGCACTCCTTTTGTTTCTACAAAACGATGGCATGCAGACCAGTGCGAAAGGGCCATCATTCTCTTCTTTTGTGAAAATGATCCTCCTTAACTGTGCATCAGCTATGAACCTCCTGGCGACCGAAAGGACCATTACAGATGTCTTGAGCCGATGTTTGAGAATGTATTCCAGCCCTATTGTAGCTGAAAGCGCCTCGCTTGAAAGCTCTGAACACCTAAATAAAAAATGATATCTATGATCAATATGGTGACGAGGGTTTCACTAGAAGAAAATATAATACCACGTTCATTCATATTGCGGTATTAAATATTCATGAAAACCTAAAAATTATATTGCTTATATATTAAGGGGCAAAGGGTTTTTTTATTTTATTTAATGTAACAATACTTGGGGTATTTTTTATATGGGCGGGCTGACAGATATCCACCAAATGGAGATGGCGGGATCACGTCCGGATGAGAAATCGGGTTGAGGCAAGGATTGGGCCTACCAGTACGTAGGGAAATCACGTCTTGAGGCATGCTTGAGGCTAGGGGTTTCACGGTGAAGTGGGTTTCCATTCGATCATAGTCGAGAGATAGTGGTCATTGAAAGCCACTTATTACCAATAGCACTCAGCCAGTTGTTACCAATAGCCTTGGGAGGCTCTAAGCCTCCAGGGTCTGCTATAGGCCCTCGATAGGCCTTGGGGGCTTGAATACCCAACCACTCGTGCCTATTACAGGTCTTGGGAGGTTTATTCAGCCTCCTAGAGCTTGTTACAGGCCTTGGGGGCTTGGATACCTATCCCACAACAAGCTTAGTCAGTGATTGGGGAACTACAACATGCAATCTAAATGTTGTATTATGTGCATTGGCTCTAGTGACATACAAGAAGTGATCTCCTATCTCTTCATTAGACCATTAGATGTTGCAAAGCATAATGATATGTGGTTGAGTAATTGCATTGTGGGTGAAGTAATGTGCATCCATAATATACATCGAAAGAAGCAAGGTGCATTGTAGAATGCATGTGGGGTCATAAGAGGGGTATCATATCAATACACTAGGTAGAAATATAAAGGGGTATAAAAACTGTTAATGAAAAAATTGATACATACAATATCTAGTGAAAATTGGGGTTTTTTAAATTGGGAAGACATATTGGGAGGAGGTTAAAAAAACGATTTTGGAAGGTATTTTCCAATATTTAGTGAAATTAGGGGTATTGTTTCATATGCCACGAACGAATGTGCTATGATAGTGGTTTATTGAGGGAAGCCCCCATGATGGTGAAGATGCGCTGAAGGAGAGAATGGGAGGCGGTGGTGCTTCCCATAATCCAAATGACATATTTGAGTCCTTTTTTTTGGGGGGGGGGGTTCTTTTGGTTGATATAGCTTTGGAGGTGGCAACTCAAGAGGCCGAATGAAAAAGCAAGGTGAGGATGTTGTACATCCTCTGAAGGTTTCCATGGAGGGCTTGTACAATGGAACATCAAGAAATTTATCACTGTCAAGAAATGTGATATGTTCGAAGTGTATGGGAAAAGGCTCTAAATCTGGTGCTTCTGGTATGAAAGTCTCTATCAGACAACTTGTTCATGGGCATTCATCGATCAACCGAGCCAAAGTTGAAACTTAGAAAGTGTGTTGGATTTGTAGTGTATGCTTCGACGCAGATATTCTTGCAGGATTCGATGCAAGGATTCAAGACGGAGTTGATGTGTTCTACGTGTGGAAACTAATTCTGTCAAACTAAGTCTTATTATCAACTAACTACTAACAGTTTGAGTGATGGCAGTTTGGATAAGTCACACGCGGACACCAATTTAAAACGGTGGACACTCCAATTGTAAAAAATGAGGCCACGGTTTGTTATTTGTGTGGTGTGTCTAAGGAAGATCCATGGTTGCTGGGATCGAAGACGTTTTCACCTCTACATGCAGGATGGAGCATTTGGAGCGTGATAGAATTTGCAAACATATGTCATGCACAAAAATAGTATCGTGTGATGCTTTCCTATCCTCAATCCAGAAGGAGTCGTTTCTTCAAGACTCGATCACTCAAATTGATCAGATGATTGAAAACCGTTAGCGGTGGAATTTGAATCCCAAGAAAATGATCTACCAACAGCATGGGGTTTCTCCGATAGAAGAACTTATTCGATCATGCACTTGTTTAGCTATGAAACAACACGAGGCCATACAAAATTTTATCCAAGAATCATGGATGTAGCACCTGTTGTACCAAAATATTCTTGGAGCACGTGCTGAAAGGCTTGTGGGGTAAGTCCTTGGAGTCATTGAAAAATCTACTTATGGATTTAGATCATAAAAGCATTGATGGCTCTTCTCGATGGTGCAAGCATTACTAGATCGTCATTCATTGTGAAAGGATGGCACTTGAAAATTTTACTATATGGACGAGAAGCCCACGACTACTGTGAGAAGGCGCTCGAGGAGATCTGTGCATGCCGTGTGGAGTGACCACAGTTGTTGAGAAGCCGATATATTGTTGCATTGATATGGATTGCAGCAATATTTTTGTGAATGCAAGTGGATCCATGCCTCGTCTCATATGGAAAAGGAAGGTCGAATCCTCATGAAAAAAAGAACAAACAAACTCTAGACTAGCCCAGATGGATCACGGCGTAAAATATCGTAAAAGTATCTCTCAGACACAGTCTATTCAAATATTGAATTATGGTTTTTGTTGTCATTCTCATAGCATGATTCTGTGGCGGTAGATATAATTTTGTGGCCATACAGAGCATGATTCTATGATGGTGGATATGACATATTACAGGGCTAACGAGGGCGAGAGTATGAGGCTTGATGAAGATGTATTGGAAGAGATAGAACAGATGAACTTGTTCAAGAATGGTGGCACACCCCACTGGGGAAAGAACCGCAACATCGCATTCCATGGTGTTATGGAAAAGTACTCCGAATCTAGATACGACAACTCATCGAAGCAAAATACAAATATGAACAAGATGACCTGTTTTCCAACGAGTGGATAGATACGTTGCTGTGCGTTGGAAATTCGAGCGTGGTGGTGGACAAGGATGCCTGCGCTTTGGAGGGCCTGTGCTTGTGTCGGGAAGATAGGAATTGTGCCCCAAACAAGGGCTATTTCTGCAGACCTATGAATTGTTTTCACAGATGCACGGGTGTGTAGGTATATAGGCAGCCTATGATGTTGAGGTGTACTGGTACTGGTACCAGATCATGCATACCTAAAACACAAAATATTCTTTTATACAGAAAGAATTTTGGGGCAAAAGATGGAGTGTCGATATGTTCGGTAATTCCATGGGAAGAAATGTCGAGAGGCCAAATTCTAAATTCTACTTTTTACATAAGGGACCTTTTGTTTAAAAGACTAAAAGTTTGATTAATGCCATAACAGGGCATTTTAAAATATTGCTCAAATTTAATGATAACTTTTTTTTCGTTTAGCCACCCTTATGTGATGAGAGTGATAAGTATTGTTTTCCTGCTTAAAAAGCCTTATTGGCTTCATTGTAAATGATGTTATCATTGTTTGCCTAAAAGGCACTCAAAAAACAATTTGTTGTAAATTTGGGTGCATGATCAACAGAGCTCGACACCCAAAAGACTGGCCAAAAATACAAATACATCAGTCCAAGAATAGCCATGGACAAGAATTGAAGAAGATGAAGGAAAAGATCCTTCTACAATTTTGAGTTGAAACTTTTTGGAGGTCAAAAAAGTCCTTTCAGTAGGGGTATTTGATCCAGGAGAATTGTCTCAGTCGAAGAATGAATATCGTCTCCGTTTTCTTTGCAGCTGATCAACCATCGAAGATCTCTCAAAAATATTTCAAATGCAACTTGAACGAGGTCAAATGGACTTCGCATGCAGAAGAAACTCCGGGTTGAAGTTTCGAAAGAAAGGAATATTTCTTCCACAAATTGTTCATACAAGTATTTTTATTTCGAAATTCATGGACAAAATTTGTAATAGAGAAATTAATGTAGATGTGAACATTAATTCTCATTTTTATTTGTAAAAAGAAAATTAAAATGTGAGAGAATCTACCTCATGAATTAGTTTCCTAAACCTAATGGGTGTTGAGATCCTCATGGAGGAAGAAGAGGCCTTTTCCTCCACATACCCCCTTAAGGTGTCTCCTGAACCTACTTTAGGGGATCATGGGAGAGATTTGATTCTTCATATGGGTGATGAATAATCATCCATAAGAAATCTATAAAATCCTCTCATATGGAGAAGGAGGTAGGCTTTGGTTGGAGAGAGTTTGTAGTAAGCATTGTGTGAAGGATTTCATCCCAAGATGGGAGAAACATTTTAGTTCATGTGAGAGCCTTGATTCTCTTAGTATGGAAGGGAAATACATCCTAGGATGGGAAAGAGACACTTGAAGTAAAATCATGCAATTGTACTTATGAAAGCTACACATCTTTGAAGGAGATAATAAAGCAACTCAAAGTTTCAATGAGTCCGGAGACGTAGTCAGGAGGCCTGGCGAACTCCGTTAACAAATATAGTTTGCATTCTCTTTTTACATGTTTTTTGTGCAATATTCAATTAGTTGCTTATCATAATTTGATTGATGATGCCAATTTATTTATGTTATTTAAGAACTTGAGAATTTTATTAAGAATCTGTTAATGGAAGGAAAGTGAGTTGTCCATTTTCAGATCAAGTTTGGTATCAGAGCAGTTTTAGATTTGGTTTCGGATTTGTTTTTACTTATTTGAGGCCATTTGACATCTCAGTTTTAGATCTAAAATGGAAATTATACAAAATAATCCTTTTATTTCAGTATATGCAAATCTTTGTAAAGATGCAGATTTTCGTGAAAGATTTTTCTCTACGGAGAAAAAGTACAAGAATTATATAATGAAGGAAAAGAAAGTGTTGAGTTGAGAAGACAAGTGGAAGTCTTGGAAAACGAGAAGTAGGAACTTCAAGAACAACTCAAAGAGATGCATCATAGATGCAAATCAAGGAGGAATTGATATCTAAGTATGAACAAGCCGACAATCCAAGAAGTCCTTCTACAGTAGAAGACGATGTAATTGGCACTTTCTGTCCTCATGCGGAAGCAGATAACATGGATGTTTCATCTTCTACATCTTTAATCAAACAAGAGGATGATACCTAGAATACAAGAAAGATGTATCTGGACAGATTTGTCCTTGAGATAAAATATTAGGTAAGTAATAACCATGTTCATTCAATTGCTTCTCATTCAAACGTTTGTTTGGGTTCTTTTGAAAAGCATACACGTGGGGTTGGCATGAAACTCCTAACCAAGATGGGGTTCAATGGAGGAGGTCTTGCTACTGATGGCCAAGGCATCATACAACCAATTGAAGTGGAGGAACTTCCTTGATATCAGGGATTGGGATATCAAGAGACGATGTCTGGTGAAAGCTCTTGGGAGAGTATTTTCTACTGTTGCAAGCAGGGACATGCCGTGGATCATTATTGGGATTTGCATCCAGAATTGAAACCGAAATGGTTTCAAATCTGAGAAGGTAACAGAAAAGTGTATACTAACAGTGATTCTAAAATTTCAAGCAAGTCACTAAGAATAAATGCAGTTAATAAACACCCAAAGTATGCTTTCTAAGATAATTTTCATAACATGGAAAATAGGATTATTTGTTCTTTTTGTGGAAAAAGGAATCATCATGTTGCAGAATGTTGGAAAGTTAAAGCATATGTTTGAAGGAATGGTGCAATTAAGAGTAAGCCACAAAAGGACAATCATTCTCTTTGTGTAAAGAAGGAGGATGGCACTATTAGACGTCCACAGTTGTGGAAAAAAATTACACAGGATCAACCAAAGAAGGAAAAAACAACTGAGGTTTCTTCGTCCAAGGACAATGAGAAAAGTTTGTTTGATTGGTTGAGTAAGCAGTGGTTATCATTTTTGCAAAACTGATTTTTTTTATGCTTTATGTTGTTTACGTTTGTGAAGGCATGAATGATCTGCACACACATCACAGATCTGGTTAGATTTGTGGCAATATATATATATATATATATTTGAAGTGAAAACATTAAAGCACTTTGATGTGAAAAAAATATATTTGATTTGATTCTTTTTTTAGAATTTACAAGATACAGGTGCAAAGAACTTTTTCTTTCAACATATAGCTTGATGCATTGAAGAAGAAACTTTTGGCACTCCTTCTGTTTCCGCAAAACGATGGCATGCAGATCAGTGCGAAAGGGCCATCATTCTCTTCTTTTGAGAAAATGCTCCTCCTTAACTGCGCATCAGCTATGAACCTCCTGGCGACCGAAAGGACCGTTACAGATGTCTTGAGCCGATGTTCGAGAATGTATTCCAACCCTATTGCAGTTGAAAGTGCCTTGTTTGAAAGCTTTGAACACCTAAATAAAAAAAAGGAGATCTATGATCAATATGGTGAAGATGCACTGAAGGAGGGAATGAGAGGTGGTGGTGCTTCCCATAATCCCTTTGACATATTTGAGTCTTTTTTTTTTGGGTTCTTTTGGTCGATCTAGCTTTGGAGGTGGCAGCTCAAGAGGCTGAAGAAAAGAGCAAGGTGAGGATGTTGTACATCCTCTGAAGGTTTCCCCAGAGGGATTGTACAATGGAACATCCATAAAGTTATCACTATCAAGAAATGTGATATGTTCGAAGTGTAAGGCCAAAGGCTCTAAATCTGGTGCTTCTGGTCAATGTATGGGATGCCAAGGTTGTGAAAATCCTCACAGCAGATCTAAGAGCTGATGTATACCTCACAATGAAAGAATTTAGAAATAAGATTAAGAGTGGTCAATGCAGTAAAATGAGCAACAAAATAATAATATAGTAGAACTTGGATAGAAGCAAAATAACTTCACACACACTAATTCATTAATCACAAATGGACAAATAAATAATACAATGCATGAGGAATTCGAATGCCAAGGTGGCAATTCGAATTGGCCTTCATGGAGTGATAAAAAGATCACTGGAGTGTCATCGGAGCACAACTAGTAGTCTATCTCATCATTAGTGGAGTCATCAATGCTCAAGTAACTATCAACCATCAGTCAAATTGAGTCTAACTAAGTGTGGTAGGTGTAACTGAGTGTAACTGGAACTAACTGAATGAAGGAGACTCAGTGGATGACACATGAGGAGCTAACTGGAGCCAGAATGAGCAGTCTATTCACACTAGAGGTCCATCAGAGTGGTAAGGTCAGTTAAGAGTGAGTCAATCCTAAAATCAAGGAGAGAACTCAGTTAACTGAAGACAACTGGACTGGTAAGTGAAGAAGGGTGCCTTTTTCAAGTGGATGGTGAGATGTGGGCACACCATTGGCTACGAGGGCTCAATCTGAGTGGAAATAAGCTCCTGAGTGCTGGAAGACTAGGGACTAGGTGCTGGAGGTGTCAACCTGATGACTGGGCAACATGTGGATGCATGCAGAATGCAGGAATTCATGCAAGACTGAAAATGAAAAGGATGAAAATGCTGGTAGGACTAGGATGGAGTATAGGAATATAAAAAACACCCCCCCTTAATCCATCCTAGGCCCTGGTAACTAAGACCAAAGGTCACCCAATACAATGGATAATAACAGTAAATAAACCAAGGAAATGGGGAAAACCTCATGGGAAAAACACCCCCTCTCAAAATAGACTGTAAGGCACACACAAAAATAAATGCTCCAAACTCAAGCAGGTGTGATGCTTGGTCATATGTCTAGAGGCATCTTCTTCTTGGGAAGAAGTGGATCATGCTCAGAAAGAATGTGGTTGTACTTGCTCTTCAGATCGAATGTGATGAGAAGAAATCCAAAAGTATGAGGATGATCCTTGAACTTGTGATTCGAATCAGCTGAGGTAGGATCAAATCTATGAATGTGCAGATAGTCTTTTGTCTTCTCCTTCGAACCATCATGGGTGAGATTATGCCAAAAAGAACCATCACATGATTGCTTGAAATCCAAATCAGATTTAAGACTTGAAGAATGGTTTCTTGAGATCTCCTTTGAACCAGCAGGGGTAAGATCAAAACCATCATATGCATGAGAAATTATCCCAAGTAGTGATTGCTTAGAATCCAAAATAGATCCAAGAGTTGAATCATGGTTTCTTGAGATCTCTTTTGAACCATTAGAGGTGAGATCAAAACCAGTAAGTGCATGAGAAATTATCCCAAGTGAATGGCAATAGTTTCTTGAGATCTCCTTTGAACCAATAGAGGTGAGATCAAAACCATGATATGCATGAGAAAGTATCCCAAGCAAATGGAAATGGCCATAGTCTTCAATAACCTTCTGAAAGTATGAGATAATGATCATATAGTAGTACATAAGAGGTGAGTGATCAAGGAGAGTGAATGCATTACCTCCAATGGTTGATTTTACCTCTGAAAGTATGAGATAATGATCATATAGTAGTACATAAGAGGTGAGTGATCAAGGAGAGTGAATGCATTACCTCCAATGGTTGATTTTACCTCCAAAACATTCAATAGATCATGATGCAAATCAACAGACTCTGGTGCAAGAGAGGATTTAGGACCTTCTGCAATTTCTAGAGTGTGAGCTGGCACGTAATTCGAAATAGAAGAATTTTGGAGCATGAGTGTAGAATCTGCAAGTTCTTCTTCTTTGTGGACAACTTCAATATGAGATATGTTTGATACTGATTCATGATCAATGAGATCATCAAGGAGGGTGAATGCATCACTTTTCTTGCTCTCGAAAGGGTTTGGACCAATCCCTTCATTTTGTCTGCCAAATCTTTCATCCAAGTGGGCCCATAGCTCTTTTGGAGATTCAACATCATCAAGGGAGTAGAATACCATGCTTCGAGACATAGCATACATCATGGCTGCAATAGCTCTTCCACCTTCATCTAACCAGTCATTCTCTTCTTTAGAGGATTCAAAATATCTTTCAAAACAATAATCAAAGAGATCATGGCTCTTCAAATATGATATCATTTTTGGTTTCCATTCAACATAGTTGAATAGATAAAGAGGAATTTCTTTGAAATTCATGGAAGCTGTAGAAGACCTGCAAAAACAATAGAAATATCTGCAACTGCTACTGCTGTAAAAGTGCAGAAACTGCTGCAACTCCTGCACTCAAAATCTTGATAATAACTTGCAAAACACTCTCATAAACAATACTCTCAACATGCTCTGATACCATGTGAAAATCCTCATAGCATATCTAAGAGCTGATGTATACCTCACAATGAAAGAATTTAGGAATAAGATTAAGAGTGGTCAATGCAGTAAAATGAGCAACATAATAATAATACAGCAGAACTCGGATAGAAGCAAAATAACTTCACACACACTAATTCATTAATCACAAATGGAAAAATAAATAATACAATGCATGAGGAATTCGAATGCCAAGGTGGCAATTTGAATTGGCCTTCATGGAGTGATAAAAAGATCACTGGAGTGTCATTGGAGCACAACTAGTAGTCTATCTCATTATCGGTGGAGTCATCAATGCTCAAGTAACTGCCAACCATCAGTCAAACTGAGCCTAACTGAGTGTGGTAGGTGTAACTGGAGCTAACTGAATGAAGGAGGCTCAGTGGAGGGTGCATGAGGAGCTAATTGGAGTCAAAATGAGCAGTCTAGTCACACTGGAGGTCCATCGGAGTGGTAAGGTCAATTAAGAGCAAGTCAAGCCTAAAATCAAGGAGAGAACTCAGTTAACTGAAAACAACTGGACTGGTAGGTGAAGAAGGGTGCCTTTGTCAAGTGGATGGTGAGATGTGGGCGCATCATTGGCGTGGAGGGCTCAATGTGAGTGGAAGTAAGCTCCCGAGTGCTAGAATACTAGGGACTAGGTGATGGAGGTGTCAACCCGATGACTGGGAAGCATGCGAATGCATGCAATGCATGCAAGACTGAAAATGCTAGTAGGACTAGGTTGGAGTATAGGAATATCCTAACAAAGGTTTTGGTATGAAATTCTCTATCAGACAACTTGGTCATGGGAATTCCTCGGTCAACTGAGCCAGAGTTGGAACTTACAAAGTTTGTTGGAGTTGCAGTGGATGCTTCGATGCAAATACTCTTGCAGGATTCGATGTAGGGATTCAAGATGGAGTTGATGTGTTCTACATGTGGAAACTAATTCTGTCAAACTAAGGCTTGTTATCAACTAACTACTAGCTCGCCCGATTGAAGGATAAGTTTATGCGATGGCAGTTTGGATAAGTCACACGTGGACACCAGTTTAAAACAGTGGACACTCCAACTGTAAAAAATGAGGCCACGGTTTTTTATTTGTGTGGTGTGTCTAAGGAAGATCTGCGACTGCTGGGATCGAAGATGTTTTCACCTCTACATGCAGGATGCAGCATTTGGAGCGTGATAGAATTTGCAAACATCTCTCATGCACAGAAATAGTATCATGTGATGCTTGCTTATCCTCAATCTAGAAGGAGTCGTTGCTTCCAAACCCGATCACTCAAATCGTTCAGATGATTGAAAACAGTTGGCAGTGGAATTTGAAGCCTGTGGACATGATCTACCAACAGCATGGGGTTTCTCCAATAGAAGAACTTGTTCGATCATGCACCTGTTTAGTTATGAAAAAAATGAGGCCATACAGAATTTTATCCAGGAATCG
The DNA here is from genome assembly GCA_027924585.1 of Larix kaempferi. Classification (NCBI taxonomy): domain Eukaryota; kingdom Viridiplantae; phylum Streptophyta; class Pinopsida; order Pinales; family Pinaceae; genus Larix; species Larix kaempferi. The sequence goes on along the minus strand of BSBM01001089.1, from coordinate 450,646 downwards.
TGGATGGAGAACCTGTTGTACCAAAATCTACTTGGAGCACGTGCTGACAGGCTTGTGGGGTAAGTCCTTGGAGTTGTTGAAAAATATACTTATGGTTTTGGATCATAAAAGCATTGATGGATCTTCTCGATGGTGCAAGAATTACTGGATCGTCGTTCGGTGTGAAAGGCTAGCTCTTGAAAATTTTACTATATGGACGAGAAGCCCATGAATACTGTGAGAAGGCGCTCATGGAGGTATGTGCATGCCATGTGGAGTCACCACCATTTTTGAGAAGCCGATCTATTGTTGCACTGATCTGGATTGCAACAATATTTTTCGTGAATGCAAGTGGAGCCATGCCTCATCTCATATGGAAAAGGAAGGTTAACTCCTCATGAAAAAAAAAACGTCTAGACTAGCCCGGATGGATCACAGGTTTCACGGGGTAAAATATCGTAAAAGTATCCCTTAGACACAGTCTATTCAAATATTGAATTATGGTTTTTGTTGTCATTATCATAGCATGATTCTGTGGCGGTAGATATAATTTTGTGGCCATTCAGAGCATGATTCTGTGACGGTGGATATGACATATTACAGGGCTAACAAGGGAGAGAGTATGAGGCTTGATGAAGATGTATTGGAAGAGATAGAAAAGATGACCTTGTTCACGAATGGCGGCACACCCCACTGGGGAAAGAATCGCGACATCGTATTCCATGGCATCATGGAAAAGCACTCAGAATCTAAATACAGTGAGTTCATCGAAGCAAAATACAAATACGATCAAGACAACCAGTTTTCCAACGAGTGGAAATATGCGTTGCTGTGCATTGGAAATTCGAGTGTGGTGGTGGACAAGGATTCCTGCGCTCTGGAGGGCCTGTGCTTGTGTCGGGAAGATAGGCATTGTGCCCCAGAAAAGGTCTATTTCTGCAGACCTGTGAATTGTTTTCATAGAAGCATAGGTGTGTAGGTATATAGGCGGCACACGATGTTGAACTGTACTGGTATCAGATCATGCAGACCCAAAACACAGACTAATTTTTTTATACATAAAGCATTTTGGGGCAAAAGATGGAGCATCGATATGTTCGGTAATTCCATGGAAAACAATGTCGAGTGGCCGAGATCGAAAGGAGAGCCTCTTTTCACATTTCAAATGGTGCACCTCTTATTGGACTTTATATTATAGTTTTAAAACTATTAAAGCCTAAATTCTACGTTTTACAGAAAGGGGCCTTTTGTTTAAAAGACTAAAAGTTTGATCAATGCCATAAAAGGGCGTTTTAAAATATTGCTCAAATTTAATGATCAAAGATTTTTAGTAAGGTTTAAATTTTTTTAGTTTATCCACCCTTAATTGAGGAGAGTGATACATATTGTTTTCCTGCTTAAAAAGATTTAATGGCTTCATTGTAAATGTTGTTATCATTGTTTTCCTAAAAGGCCCGGGCATGAGATCTCGTCCGGGCATTTTTAAATACTTCCGACCAGTCGAAAAAGTCCCGCTCCCTCGCTTTGCTCTGCACTGTAATACGTTTCTTCATCATCGCTCTCATCGTCGCTTATATAATTATTCACCGGGAAGGGCCAAAGCCATTTAAAAATCTTCTCAACTCTCCAAAGGTGAGGCTGGTCAATCAATGGAGCCTGAACAATGGCATAGTCCACTCCGGCCATGGCTAAAGCTTCAATTGAAGCCATATTATCGGTGCTATTTATTGGCAGGCACCCTAAAATCAATTTTCCGAATATATTCATTTCGGAAGCTGCTCCTCCGTCGCTTTGGTTTTTTTTCGCTCTCTCATAATCGCCCATACTGTTGTTATTCATGGAGAACGGCCAAAACTGTTTAAATATGTTTTGAAGCCTTCAAATCTGTGGTTGGTCAATAACCGTAACCTCTACATCCCGTGACTGCGGCTGCACTCGCAAAAGTTTCCCACGACAGTTCAAACTTAATAGCTCCCTGCTTCCCAAAGTCCAATTCGATATCAAAAGCGTGCCATGTGGCATGATCAAGATTCACCGTATGTCCAGTCCTAATTTGTCACGCCAAGTGCTCAGATAGCCAATTAGGTCTGCTGAGTGCTGCACTCTCGTCCAGCGATAAAATTTGAAATTGTCATTGGCCGTCAAGAGCATTCTAACTCGTCATATATAAGGGTAATTGTTTTTACCATGCAAATGAAATTTAAACTAAAAAATCACTTGTGAAATTCGAAATAAAAAAAATTATTTTTTAAATTTAAACTAAAAAATCACTTATTAAATTTGAAATAAAGATTATTTTCTATTTTTTAATTTGAAGGGTAAGGAAATTTACTATATTATATAATACTTTTTATATTTTTTTTGAGATTTCATTCTTTTTATAAGATTTTTTATTTACACCATTACAATAGAAAATAATATTTCTATTTTAAAAAAAGAAAAAGAAAAGAAAAAATGTTTTTATTTAAAAGAAAAAGAAAAAGAAATAATGTTTGTATTTGAAAAAAAGAAAAGAAAAAATATTTCTATTAAAAAAGAATAGAATAATATTTGTATAATGCTACTATAATTTTTTTATATAGAATGATATTGGTATAATGTTAGAATGATATTGGTATAATGTTAGTATAACTGCATACCTATAGGTCTACTTACTATTCTATAGGTCTATCTTACTATTATTGAAGCATAAAAGTAATCCTTACTCATGCTGAATATGGAAAGTGGAAGATGGATATATTTCTATTGTTTAAAACAATCTTTTCAATAAACAAGAAAGCTAGTGGCACATTAAGTATAGTGAGGTTACTAATTTTTTATTTCCGATTTAAAACTTATAAATATTTATTTTTCCAAAATTAGTAATGTATTTAAAAGAGTCATTTTCAATTAACAAGAAAACAAGTGGCACATTGAGAATAGTGAGGTTACCATTTTATTATTATTTAATTGTACAATTACAATGGATTTAAAATAAAAATATGTATTTTTCTTTAAAATGTTAACTTAAATAAAAAACCCTATACAGCTGACCTAAACCATATGGTTCCCAAAACCATGGGCCAGCACTCCACCACTAAAAACCTATAAATAGGTGATGGAGGCCCCTCATTTCATATCCACAGTCAAATAAACCCTTACTCTGCCAAAATTACTCTTGAAACCCTAGCTCACCCTTGAGCTACTTTCACCCTTGAGTGCCCCTTTTGGCCTATTTCCAACCCTTTGGAGAAAGAGAAGGAGCAAAGCTGGAAGCTTGGAAGCAACCCTCCTGGACTGTTGCAAGAGCTCCACCAACCTCTACACCTGAGGTAATTTTTAATATAAAAAGAGAAATCTTCACCATATTTTCATGTTTTGTTATTTTTGTTAATGCTCATGCTAGGTTAAATGTACTTTTAGTACTTTAATTTACTGTTTATTGAACTGCTACTAAGGAGTCCCTTCTAAGTAGGTGCTCATTTGCACAAGCTAGGGTGAAAACCTTAGCTACAATAATATAAATATAGTTAAAAAAGATAAAATTATTGTTTTTAATTGGGAATTGAAATTAATTTCTTATGTAAAATTAAGATTTTATATCTCAAATTTGATCAATTTTTAAAATAATTTTATGGAGAGTTGCCTTTTTGTATGTTGTAAGTCATTTATTTTGTTGCTTAGTGGTTTGTTGAATTATGGAAGAGAATATGTGAGACACGAAATCAACTTTGAAATTTGGTATTTGATTTTTTTTCGCATGAGTAGATGGACCAGCGTGCACCCGAAGGCGAAGGCGCCTCGAGGGCAAGAGGCGTGGGTCGAACTCGGGTGGGGAGAGCCACAACTGACCGCCCCAGCCACCCATTCAGATTTGATATTTATGATTTATAGCATTCCATTATTTTTATTATTTTTCAAGTTATGTGAATTAATATTTTTAATAATATTTAATTTAATTTCACATAAAAACTCAATATTGATACCATAAAAGTTTCCATAAATGAAAGTTTCTTCATATCTCATAAAAGTTTCCATAAATGAAAGTTTCTTCATATTCTCAATGTTTTTTTCATACGAAAAAAAATCCTTTTGTTAAAGAATATAACATAACCAGACATACAATTCTCTAAAAGTCACCTCTACAACACTTATACAAAAAAATCAATCTCCTCTAAGTAATTCTCAATGTATTTTATTGATACACGGTCTGAGCTTAAAGAACATCGAACCCTCGAAATGTGTCACATTAGATAAAAGTTTGTCCACATGAGCTTTCTTATTTCTTGATGTTGATGTTGACGGAGGGCAACGTCTATATTGCACCACGAGCTCATTTGAAACGCCATACCCCACAAGTAAGATCATAAGTAAAGTCCATTGTTGATTTGATTTTATTAAGGTATTGCAAAATTACTTAAATCTACAATCAAATTAAAAGGTAACAATAATATAAATAAATATAAACAAATGATATAATAATTAGTTATTACTTTAATATAAACAAATGATGTAATAATTAGTTATTATTTTAATTGAGATCAAATTTCTGGGATGTATTGATATAAGGGTCTAACTTGATGTCCCCATTGGATTAGATTCTATTCTAGTGATCGTAACAACTTCTCTTTCTATTCTCATTGGATTAAGTTCTATTCTAGTGCATGTAACAACTCCTCTCTTTTTCATAATTGTAAACCACATTTATTAAAAAAAATCATTACTTTAATATATATACATATTAAACTAATAATATAATAATTAGTTATTATTTTAATACGTCTATATTTATTAATTTTATAAATATTTTGCTACACTATTTCTTTTAATATCAATTACTTATATATATATATAAAATATGAAGGACACTAGGTTGTAAATGCTTAAATAACTTTTGGTGAGGAATACATTGGGTTGTAAATGTTCAAATAGTTTTTAGCCTTGAGAAAAAATAGATAGAGGTTTGTTTTTACATATTTTTCAAAGGAAAGGAAAAGAGAAAACTACAACATTAAACCCAATTATGAAACCTTCTATGCAGAGTAAAAAAAATCCCGCCCACGATGGCAGTGTTCTGCCATCATAGTACTAATAGTGTGTGTAGTATAGCAATTCCATGTGTGTGTTTGCGCAATATATCAGTGCTAGGTGTTCACGGTGCTATGATGTCATCATAGTCACATGATCAAATGTTAGCATGATGATGTCACCATAATTGCATGATCATGATGATCTCATTATAGCAACATTGGAAAAGACATATGATGATGTTGTTCCACCCACATTCACGTGATACTTGAATGAATGAATTAATTAGGTTAAGAGTTTTTGAAATTTGATTTTTCTTATATGGTTGTCATAAATTTTTGGAAAATTTGTAATTTTCAATTGATATATTTATTATTTTCAATGTAGAAACGGATTCATTTTCTTAAATGTCCTTATTGCAAATTTATTGTGTAAGGTTAATATCTAAAAAAAATTGGATATTTAAAATTTCATTAATACAAATTGATTCTTGTTGGATTAGGTTAGGAAAACATATAGATATATAAAAAGGAAAAATAAGAAAACATATGAGATGGTCATAATAAGGTGGTAGTCTAATGCTGTTGTAATTTTTTCTTGTGATTGGAATTCTAGAAATATGAAGTTGGATTTTCATTTATATAGGATTTAGAGCACATTGATGCATTTCATTGTCAAATGCTCCGGTGCTTATAAACTATTAAAATGACTTGGTGCATTTTAATATCTTAAATGCATCATCATGCTTAAACACACAAAAATCAATGGGCATAAGCTTTGATCGTTCTCGGTGCGCATAAGCTATCTACATGAACTGGTGTGATACGGAGAAGAAAATGCATCGGAAATTCCATTTGGTGCATAGAAATTCTTATTTTTAAAATTTAACGACGCATTTGATTTACATTGGAGTGTCGAGCCTGCCATTTACACAAACGCACGGGCGCTTATTGTTTGGCGTGTAATGTTCGAATAGGCACATCGTTGCTTATTATTCATTGTGTAATGTTCATATACGCACACCGGTGCAACATATATTATTAAAATCATCACATATGATTCTTTGAACAATGGCTACTGACATTTCAGTCAAATATATATATATATTTTAATTCCATTATTCATCTGAAATTGAAAGATTTGTTTATAGTACAATTCATTTCAATTTTAATTATTGTGTTTCTTTGGATTAATTTCTTATATCATAGATGCAAGCATCTATTGTAATATTTAATCATCCATACATTTAATTACCAATGTACCATTTCATATGTAACATTTGACAATAACATTGAATAATGCAATAAAATAATATTTTTTTATTTTTTTATATATCAATAAGAGTTCCTTTGTCATACAAAATACGACAACATAAAGACAACAACAATCAAAATGTCAACATGCATGTAATTAGTGTTACACTTATTGGTAACTCATTGTTTTCAATTGAAACACTATGTCCAGTACATTATTATATAAAATGTCTGATTTTAACAGACAATTATTTCAAAATATACAATAGGCTACAACAACTTTCATTAACGTCAAAATTAAATATGGAGCATCATTCTTCGCTGGAACTGTTATCGGTGCTCAAGCCAGTTGCATCAATTGGGTTATTTGGTTGAATGTTTTGTTGATTTGATTGATTGTTTTCCTCTTCTTCAGCTTCCATCTGCAAACATAAAAATAAAGTGTACTAAGGGTATCTACATTGTCGGCAGGAATAATGAAAAATAAGTAGATAGTATACATGAATGTAATTTGAAAAATGACATACCATATAAATAATTGACTTGTGAATGATACGCATTCTCTCAAAACCAAATCTCATTGCTTCTATTAACAAGTATTATGTTGGCTCTACTCCATACTTTGTTTCTTGCAAGTTTTATGCCCCATCACAAATCATAGATTTAATATAAAGTATCTTTGTTGTTTTATTAATTATAAAACGAGAGAAGTAAAACAACATAGATACTTACAAAATCCGCAATTAATTTTTGATATACCAACATATACTCACTAACCTTTGCTTAACCCAATGTCAATCAATTCTTCGCATGGCTCCTCTTTGTATGTTAACACCTGTTTCAAGACATCCAAGGATTTCCAGTGAAAGCAAAAAAAAAATACAAATTACAACCACTACGAAATCTTAATTTCTTATAAGGAAATCACAAATACTCACAAACTTTGCTATGAACCCCTTTTTTCTTTGTCGTCCTATCTTCTGTGCCGATTGGGTTCCATTTTGTTTTATTTCCACAACAAAACAATTGAAATTAATATTTAATATTGAATTAATTAATGATATGTATAACATAATCCTAAAAACCAATGATTTCATGCATTTGAAGCATGTTGTTGTTGAGATGGACCCTCATGTGATGCAATTATGTCCATTTCTTTGACCATCTCTTTGTACACTTTTTTGGACATCCCTGCTGGAACATTTCACATATCACTTCGTTCATCCTTTGAGATTTTCATAATCTTCCTAAAAATGAAAAATGGCATTAAACTATTTTTCTGTTGATATGAAAAATAAATATAGCAGAATTAAAATTATTGAATGAATGATGCTTTGTAGAAGTTATAGAGACATTCTACAAAAACATATTTAGGAATAGTACTTTTAGAATGATTTTTTTTTGTTCTTGTATGTTTTTGCTATTACAAGTTTGATAGGTCTCATTGACCATTGCTATGGGAGCGCCTCTTGTAGTTTACATATGACCTGATTCTTCAAATCATTTGATTGGTTTCTATATTGTAAGTGAAAAGTACGTCTATACGTTCTTTCCACTATATCCCTCATAGTATTAAAAAATTATTTGCACCTTCTATTAACTTCTAGCACCACTCCAGATGATCTAAGGACCAATTGATCAACATTTGGATCTTCCATAAAAAAAAATTATTATGATGACATTGACTTTTGTTGATGTTAGTCCCTACATAAAATTCAACATATGTGAATTACATTATTTGAAACATATTAGTGAATATTCTTAAGTACATTATTATTCAAATTTGAAGAAATAATTCATATTGACTTATTTTGTATTCACCTTATCCATCCCTGTACAACTTTTCCATTAATGTTTTATGCTCTTCTGGACTTAGTTTGGTAAGAATCTTATCAATCTTCCTCATTGTTTGGCTCTGCATGTCACACATTAACAAATACATATTATTTAACTTTACAAATAATTCAAACAACTTAATTTAAATACATAAATTAATTAAAAGCACTTTCTTTCTTCGTAATTCTGGATGTGCTCCCATCATGTTGCCTAAAGTTGTTGTTCATTGAAATCATACCATGCATTTTATATCAATAAACAACATAGACCATTAAATACATAATCTATCAATATATTATACAAATAAATTACAAACCTTCAAAATATGAAAAAATAAAATAAATAAATAAATCTAATATCGATGCACCTAAATATGTGAAACACATTGGTGAGTTAGTAACAACAATGCACCAAGGCGTTAAAATAAAACAAATGCACCGCAAACAAAGAATTGAGAAATGAAAAACCGACTTTTGTGTTTTTATAAAATAAAAAATGACTTGCCGCATGTCATAGCCGATGCGCTATGTTTACGACAGCATCGTTGTGTTCCCCTAATACAAACACACTAATATCGATGCATGCGTTTTTTATTGAAAAATTAAAAAATTAAAAAAAAAACTTAACAAGGTCGACATGGTTACGAATTCGACCAAGAAAGTGGCCCCATATCACCCTACGCTTTCTATATATAATCACAAGCTCAGCAAATCCAAAATCCCTAAAAGGTGAAATTGTAATTTTGTATAACAATAGAGGGATTTAAACCCTAATGTACAATTTTGCAACCACATAAAATGAAAAGAAGCAGCGAGAAAATAAGGGTTGCAACATTGAAGGTAAGTATGAAGTTTTTTTTTTCTAAATCTAGTTAAACTCTAAATAAGATAATAAGAGGGCGGGAGCACAAAGTTGCTCCCCAAAACCATTGCAACAGGGACGCGCTAGCGAGAATAAAACAACTACACGCACGCACCTAAGGCAGCGCGCATGCGCTGCTAGGTTCGGTACCGAACCAAAGCGCATGCCTGTGCCTGGCACAAGCACGTGGCTGGCGCGTGCACGCTCCTGTTAAAAAAAAAACAGAGCCGATTTCTCCATTCTTGTCATTGGAGCCGAGCGCGACTTCACCTCCGCGTGCGCGTGAGTACAACCACCATAAGAGGCCATTTCCACTCCAAAACCCACCAAATCGATCCACCAAATCATCAACATGTCAATTGGATAGGCAATTTCAATTTTTTTTGTCATTTTATTCATTCTTTGTGTCAATTTTTTGATTTTTTTTGTTTATTAAATTGTTAATAATTCCCAAATTTTTAAAACAATGGACCAATTTTCAATTGCAGATTGTAAACCAAGTGATCCAGGTGGATATCGGTGGCCACCCACCTTTCCAACTGGCTCAAAACAGTTTTCTGGCACTTTTTATAATTTATTATTTTTAGCAGTTTTTTCGGGTCCTAAACTTTCGGAGTCGTTTTGAGGCCCTAAATGACTTTTTTTGGGCATGTTGTAGTCGCAACATTCCATCGTTACAATGATGGAATTTTGTCTCAATTGTTGTATTCCTCGGATATATATTTTCAACGAGCTATCGTGCGCCCCAAATGGAGATCGTATGTAAAAGTTACGATCCCGAGAAGTTGATGTACTAACTTACCCAAATGGGGCCCACATGACTTTTGGCGCTTCATCTCCTAGGGTTAGGTTTTTGGATGTCTATGGCTTTTGACATTCCTGTTTATCATGAAAAGGCCTTGAGAGCCTCATTGTAACCATCTTCTTGCGAATGAGTGCATCCGTCACATCTCTTCTCAGAGATAAGCCACCACCATTCCAGCAAGCTTGTTTTCCACTGCATTTTACAGTTTTAGCTTATTCCCTTATTGAATAGAAAACCAGTTTTATTGTATCTCTGTTATTTTGTGAAGCATCTGATAATAATATGTATTCATTTCGTTCTGCTCATAAAATCCCGATCAGTGGTATCAAAGTGGTCTACTCCTTGTCGTCTTAATGCATGTCCCCAATGAGGTCAGGGTACAAAGAATTGGGTCTTGAGCTTGTTTCTCTTGAGGAAAAAAGATCTCGCACGCCCAAGTGACCTCTCATGGTAGGAGAAAAGAAAGATGACGGGACAAGAGATATTTTCAAAATGTTGCTTGAGGAATCCCTGACGCAACAAAGGAACGAGATGATGGATAGTTTTGTGCAAATCCTTCGGCGGCTACCAACAAGCGACACATCTTCCTCGAGCAGAGGCACCACCCCCCTCAAGGTACAAATCAACTTCGATATTCCTATATTTGAAGGTCAAATAGACGCAAATGCTGTAGATAAGTCGTTGAATCTACTAGAAGGGTATTTTTCTGTCCATAACTTTTTGAATAGAGAAAAGATTACTTTTGCGATCCTCAAAGCCGTTCCCCATGTGAAAGATTGGTGGGAAACTTTCTGCAAGCAAAAGGACACATAGGAACCCTCATTATTTTTAGTCATGGCCACCTGGGAATCCTTCAGGGATGCTATTAAGGAACAATACTACCATGTTGGAAGTTATGACAACTTGTATACCAAATGGACCACACTGCGACAAGAAGGAGACCGAGAAGTTCTAGAGTTCACAAATATCTTCCATACCTTGCGCACCAAGATGGGTATCAAAGATTCAGAGCGACATTTGGTACTCAAGTATCGCGGTGGTCTACATAGATATATCCAGACTGAAATGAAATTTCTGGACATCTCTTCATTAGGCGCAGCCTACCAATATGTCATCAAAATCGAGCAGAAGCTCAAACAAAAGACGCATCAATTTGGGTGTGGGAACCCCTCACAGCAAAAGATAGGAAAGGGCGGCTCCAACCCACAGAATAAAGGACAGATCAAAGATGGACAGTATCATGACAACTAGTCCAAGCCGCAAGCAAAAAAGAACACCAGAAAGACAAAGAAAGATACCGGGAAGTGGTGCGACTTCCATAAGAGCCCTTGGAATAACACTGCTGACTGCCACTCAAAGTAGTCACTGGTGGCCGAAGTGAAAGCATTTGAATCAGATGCGGGTTCTGATTCTGAGTCCAAACCAGAAAGGGGAAGACATATCATTGACGTGGAACCCAGTGCCACCATTTCTACCACCAAGCTCCAGCCTGATGAACCAGATGAGCCAGAAGAAGGAGAATGCCTCTTCCATTCACAGATGTGGGTAAAACGCACACCACTGCACTTCATCATTGATAGCGGTATCCAGAAGAACCTCATCTCAGCAGAGGTCGTTAAGCGCCTGGCCCTGCCGACAATGTCGCACCCACAACCCTACACCATTGGATGTCTCCGCAAAGGAAGCGGTCTCAGCATCAGCCAACAGTGCCGACTGTCGTACGACATCAAGCCCTTCAAGGATGATGTATTGTGTGATGTTGCTCCTCTCGAAGTTTCAGATGTTCTTTTGGGCCAACCTTATTTATGGAAATGTTATGCTGTATATGATTCTAGGCCTCGTAGTGTTATTATTTCTTTGAACAGGAAATTGTACAGGATACCCGAGGTAGTCCCTCCAAGTGTTATTTCCTTGATCTCTACCAAGCAATGTAGGAAGATCATCTCTCAAACCGGGAAATTTGTCTTCTTCGTGATTCGCTCTCAGAGTGAGAGAAAGATCGCAGCCACATCCAGGGCCTCCACGACCGATCTCTCCAAACAACAGAAGCAAGTGGATAAGGTGGTGGAAGAATACTCAGATATCTTCTCCTCTCCTACCGGGGTACCTCTGCACTGCCAGGTCAAGCATCCCATCGATCTAACCCCAGGTGCATCGCTACCCAATTGGCCAATCTATCGCCACTCTATGTTGGAAAACGAGGAGATCAAGAGGCAGATCCAAGAATTACTCCATAAGGGGCACATCCGTCTGAGCTCATCACCTTGTAGGAGCCCAGTTGTGCTGGTGCAGAAGAAAGATGGGACTGGCGACTCTGCATTGATTACCGGGCCTTGAATAAAATCACAGTCCGCAACCGGTACCCGATTCCCCGAATCGACGACCTCCTTGATAAGCTCACGGGGGCCAAATACTTTAGTAAGATTGATCTGAAGTCTGGATACCACCAAGTCCCAATAGAATAGACAGATGTATGGAAGACTACCTTCAAGTCAAAAGAAGGTCTTTTTGAATGGTTGGTCATTCCCTTTGGTTTGACAAATGCTCCAACAACTTTTATGAGGATGATGGATGATATTCTATGAATTTTCACCAATACTTTTGTAGTGGTGTACCTGGATGACATCCTCATCTACAACAAGACTTGGGCGGAACACTTGCAGCATATTCAACAGGTTCTGCACACCCTATGACAACACAAACTATATGCAAACTTGAAATAATGCTCCTTCGGCATGGACAAGGTCCATTACTTAGGATACATCGTTGATTGACATGGTGTGCATGTGAATCCAACCAAGATCCAGGTCATCCGTGATTGGACAGCCCCGACCACACTCACTAAACTTCAGAGCTTCTTAGGCCTCGCCAATTTCTATCGTCGGTTTGTGTTGGGATTCTCTCATATCGCATGGGCCCTCAACCAAGTAACCAGGGGTGGAAGTAAGGAAAAATTTGTGTGGGTCCTGTCCCAACAACAAGCCTTCGATGACTTGAAGAAGCGTTTTTTCTCATCGTCGGTACTCTCCTTACCGGACCTGCAACATCCCTTTTAGATCGAGACAAATGCTTCAGATTATGTTGTGGGCGCCATTCTCACTCAACACGACCACCCCATGGAATATCATAGTGAGACACTATCAGATGTTGTCCGTAAGTACCCTACTTACGACAAAGAAATGCACTCCATTGTGCAAGCCTACCGCCAGTGGAGATATTACATTCTTGGGAAGGAGAGAGTCATCCACACTGATCACAATCCACTACAGTTCATGCAGACCCAAGGAAAGTTGCAGAATGACCGCCATTAGAAGTGGTCAACATACTTACAGCAGTTCCACCTCAACATCAAATATAAAACAGGGAGTACCAACTGAGTTGCTGACTGCCTCAGTTGATCTCTAGTTGCGACACTCACCATGGTGCTAGACTCTTGCGGCCACAAGACCTCCGGATGGCCGCACCTCTACGCGATAGACCTTGACTTCTCCACCACCTACCAAATGTTGGGCACCAACTCAGTGGTCACTAATTTCCATCTTCAGGACGGGTTGTTGTGTCGTTTGGGCCATCTTTGTGTTCCATCAAGCAAGCGCGCGAAGTTGATTTGGGAAGCTCACTACAGTCGGGTGGCAGGACACTTTGGTGTCGAAAAGACAGTTGTAGTACTGCAGAAACATTTCTACTGGCCAAAACTTCAACAGGATGTTGGTAAGTATATCAGGTCCTGCACTGCTTGCGCTATTGCCAAACCGACCACTAAGAAACAGGGCTTGTACACCCCTCTTGCTACTCCTGACAGGCCATCGGAATCCATATCAATGGACTACATGTTGGGCCTCCTATCCACCAAGAGGGGAAACGATTGTGTTTTTGTGGTTGTTGATCGCTTTTCCAAGATGGCGATTCTAGCCGCTTGCAAGAATAACATCACAGTAGAAGCCACTGCCAAGCTCTTCTTTGAACAAGTATGCGTACATTTTGGGATCCCACAGACCATTATCTCAGACCGTGACAGTTGGTTCCTCAGCTCATTCTAGTCGATCCTCTGGTCACTGCTGGATACCAAGCTCACCAAATCCACTGCCTTCCACCCCCAGACAGATGGCCAGACCGAGGTCGTCAACCGAATGGTCATACATATCTTGCGCATGTACATGTCAACACACCCCCGCACATGGGATGAGCGTCTTCCCTATGTCCATCATAGCTACAACCGAGCCCTGCATAGCTCAACTGGCCACAACCCCTTTCAGGTGGGGTTGGGATTCCAACCATTGGGCCCCATGGATGTTGCACTTCCCTGGCGACCACCTTGGCTGACTTGTCCCCAGAAGATGACAAATCCACCCGGTTCATTGAATGGATCCAGCATATCCGTCAATAGGTTCAGGATATTCTATAGAAGTCTAATGCCAAGTACAAGCAGTGCCATGATCAACATCGGGTGCCACATAAGTTTAAGGTGGGTGACAAAGTTTGGTTGCATTTGCAGAAAGAACGCTTTACAAAGCCCCATCGAAAGCTTCTCCCACTTCGATATGGGCCATACACCATCACCAAGGAAGTGGGTGATAATGCTTTTGAGCTCAACATTCCCCCCTTCCTTGGTCTGCATCTAGTATTCAACGTGGCTCTCCTTCGGCCATATTTCCCACCATTATTAGACACCTCAGAGATAGCAGAGCAATTGACACCAATAGAGCTCAACCCTCACTACCTGCAATAGGAATCCAGTGATCATATTGGAGACACACAGATCAATGGAACTCGACATCAAAGGATCCATCTTTATCGAGTTGTCAAAGCAAGGTAGCTCCTGCACCAAGGCAAGTGGCTCACCCGGGGCCAAATTCAACAAAAATTTCCTCATCTGATGGGGGAACTCAACACAATGGAGACCATCGCTTCCTAAGGAGGGAGGATTGATCCAGGTGGATATCGGTGGCCACCCACCTTTCCAACTGGATCAAAACAATTTTTTGGCACTTTTTGTAATTTACTATTTTTAGCAGTTTTTTCAAGTCCTGAACTTTCGGAGCCATTTTGAGGCCCTAAATGACATTTTTTTGGGCATGTTGTGGCCGCAAAATTCCATCAATACAAAAATGGAATTTTGTCTTGATTGTTGTATTCCTTGGATAGATCTTTCCAACGAGCTATCGTGCGCCCCAAACAGAGATTGTATGCAAAATTTACGACCCTGAGAAGTTGATGTACTAACTTACCAAAACGGGGCCCACATGACTTTTGGCGCTTCATCTCCTAGGGTTAGGTTTTTGGATGTCTAGGGTTTTTGAAAATCCTGTTTATCGTAAAAAGGCCTTGAGAGCCTCATTGTAACCATCTTCTTGCGAATGAGTGCAGCTGTCACATATCTTCTCAGAGATAAGCTGCCACCATTCCAGCAAGCTTGTTTTTCGCTGCATTTTATAGTTTTAGCTTATTCCCTTATTGAATAGAAAACTAGTTTTACTGTATCTCTGTTATTTTGTGAAGCATCTAATAATAATCTGTATATTTCATTCTGCTCATAAAATACGGATCACCGAGACAATGAGTGAACAAAATATTAACCCGGAGTTTGGTGGAACACAAGAAAACCCAAACCTTGGACCCAATGCTGAAGAAAACCGTCAACAAAATCCAAATGCCAAAGAAAACCAAAACCCCCAACCAAATGTTGAACAAGATGACCTTAACCATTATGTAAATGAAATGAGAGTGCACACTCAAGACCTAAGAAACATGGGGGAACCATCTCGGGTGTATCTTTCCACGTCAATTGAGAGCTCAATTGACTCCCTCATCTATGCACATATCCAATTAACCGACATGATTGAATATAGGGCTAGGATGCGGGAGTATTACTCCACGGGCATTTCCAAGGAAGCAATAAAAGATTTGAATATTACAAATGCCCAATTATGCAATGTGTTCACTAATCCAAGAACACAACAACCACCCAACACTAGAAATCCATGTGTCTGCATGGATTGGTGTCATTACCAACCATGGAGGGACAATTAGATGCAGAGGTGGTTCATGGTGTACGATAAACCTCCCTGCAATAATAGGGAGGTTTCACAGTACTTCCTTTAGCAACTGTGGGCTGAGTTTATGCTCGGTTTACATGTCAACTATTTTGACATATCCAAGTTCCAGGGTCTTGGGCGTGGATCTGCCCAAGATTGACCTGCTTCCAGGAGGAACCCACTGAGAGGGATACCAGCTCCTAGGCATGACCCCAACCCCTCTCCCCAGCGACCTCAGTTACCCCACAAGCTTGATCAGATTGAGGAGGCAATGAGGAATGTTGCACGTGGACTCCTCAGACACACCTCCTTTGTAGCAGCGACTACAGTGGAGAGGTCGGGTGACCTTGATAGAGATCCAGGTGCAGGTCCTTCACGACAGGGCCAGGATAGACCTATGACTGGTGGTAGCCATGTTGGGCATTCCAGTTCGACGGGGACAATGCTACATACTTGTCCCCATTGCGGGCACACTTTCCTTGGCCCGATCGAGGGTTGTTATATGGATCAGGTCAACAATTTTTTTAGTGTGTTTTCAATCATCACTTGATAACTTGTAAAGTATTTTTGTTTGACTTAAACTATTATTTCAATGTACAGTTATTCAGAACTAAGACACCAACATGGGAGAATGTAGTATCTCCCAACCTGGATGCAGCAATGGCAGTTGCAACTGAAATTGCGGCACCTCACACAATATTGTTATTACTTATGTCATTTATATTACTTAAGTATTTATATTTATGGCATACATGTTGATAGTTCGTACAATGTTTTTGAATATCTTGATTGCCTAAATAATGACTTGTTTAACATGTTCATAACATGCATGAATTTTGGTGTCCACAGGTGTTCCCTCACTACGGTGATCAACCATCCTCGCCAGGGATTGGCAGATCACCATATACACAGGTACAATGTGTAGTTAAAAGCAAGCTTTTAATTTGAATTGTTATGACTTACTATGGTTTAATTTATTGTTTGTTTACTAAATTGTGATATTACAAATGTATATGTAGGTGCCACCAATAGCTGTAGGTCCCCATTTTAGTCCTATGTTTTCACCCTCTCCCATGAGTCCCCCTCCTCGCTTCCATCTAGACCCCTCCCTCTGTCCACCCCCTCCCTTCCATCCAGCCACCCCTCTCCGACCATACTCCCCCCTCCATCCATCCTCCCCCACTCGTCCACAACCCCCCGCTTATACATCCTCCCCAATTTATCCACGCCCCCCTGTCTATACATCCTCCCCCATTGGTCCACACCCCCCCTTCCTTCCAGCTTCCCCTCTTCGTCCACAACCTCTCTTTCGTCCATCATCCTCCCTCTATGCAGGACTGCCCTCCCATGCACCATCCCTCAACACCCCCCCTAGTCCTTTTTGTTCGATACCCTCTATCGTACAACCAACAAGGGTTCATCATCCATGACGTCCTCCTCCACCCCATACCACCATGTCTTCTCCCACCATACCATCCCCACTTACTGCCACTATTGTGGCATCTACTCTTCCAGTATCCTCATCTGTATCTCCAGTGATTGCACCTATAGTGCCTGCCACTACATCTACGCGCCCCCCCACGACTGCATTGGATCTAGTTGTCCAGCCATCTGCTCCACCTACTAGCCCAAAATCCCAGCCATGTCCATCGTCGGAGGTGTTCACGGTGAGAATCAAGCTAATTTATGAAAATATTTTGATGCATTAACAAAAATTAATTTAAGCAATTATTACTTTTCAATGAAATGATTGTTGTAAATGTTGTAGGATGGATGTGTTCAAAGGCTCCGCAGATCCAGGACACCTGCCTTACATTTCCCACTTGCATCAGAGGTGATTTATTTAAGATTTGAATTCTACATTTGTTTTATAAATGTGGTAAATGTTGCAAATGCTTGAAAATGACAGTATCTTATATCATTTGTTCCAGAGCCCAGAGAGACGGTCTACTACTAGACGGAGCAATACCCGAGGCACTAGTAGCTCGAAGAGTAGGAAGATCTGAAGAACCTGCAATATTTAAATAATGAAAACACACAAGATAGCAGAAATAACAGAACTCAGAATCACTTTTATATTGATCGCAGGCCACTTCGAGGGGGAAACCTCCTTTGAGCAAGCTCAATACAAATAACTTCACAGTGCCTTCATTGGTCTCAACACAAACTTATATACTAAGTCTAGGCGCCAATACCATGGGTCAATACCATGTGTCAATACAAACCATGGGCCAATACAAAATATGGATCAACAATTACTACGGGACGACTTACAAAGCATATGCGTCCAACAACAATAATACAAACTATGGATCAACAAATACTACAGGATGACTTACAAAGCATATGCATCCAACAACAATATACTAACAAAGTAGATAGAAGGGTTGACATGGGTTCCTAACATCCCCTCTCCCTTAGAAAAATATTTTTCCTCAAAGCTTTAGATGTGGAAATTGATGCAGAATCTGAAGGAGTGGTTCCCCTGTAGCATCCTCGGGTTGCATTCCATCCCACTAACGCCTTTTGAGTTTCAGGTAGGATTTCTTGGAAGGCTGTAGACGAAGAAGGACCGGCATATCAGCTGCATGAAAAGTGCGCTCATAACGGTGCTGATCAACTTGTTGTTTCAGTCGGATTCTTGCCATGTGAAGATTTTCCTGCAGAATGAGAAGACTCTGATCGTGGTTTCGAAGAACCGAGTCAATTGCCTAAACTGGGGAGCTGCTGAGCGTGTATGGAAGAAGAACTGGCAGTGCCTGTCCATAAACTGCTTCATATTGTGTCCTTTTAGATGTGGTATTGTACCATTGGAGCACTTCTAGGAAATCCATAGAAATAGATGTCCACATCTATGTAGGGATGGGAAAGGGTTCGAGCAGTCCCGAAAGGAGTGTCGTTTCACCCTAGAAAGTATCACACTCAACCACCATCTGGTGAATTTTCATTTTCAGTCCCTACCAAAATAAGTTACATTGTTCCCGGCTATAGGTTTTGAGGAACCCAGAGTGCTCTGCCGATGAGGAAGCATGGAGTTCATAGAAGAGATAGCCTTGTTGAATAGATTGCAACCAATTTGGAACAAGCAGAGAAATATTTGTAAGAGGAACTGGGTCATCAAATTGGCGAGAAGGAGCATCTGCCACCATATTATCCTTACCCTTATTGTAAGTGATTGCATAGTGATAACCCATGAGTTGTATAACCCATTTCCGGTGTGCTGGTGAGGGGACCCGTTGTTCCAGAAAATGTTCCAGACTCTAGAGATCAATCTTGATGCAGAAATAATTTCCTAATAGGGATGGCTGCCACTTCGGTACTGCATGCAAAATAGCCATCATTTCCTGCTGAGATGTAGATGCAGCTAAATTCTTACCGGAAAGGTCTCTTGAAGGCGACAATCCCACTGGTTCAGCAAGGACACCTGCATATCTATCTAAGGAAGTAGGGGAGACCATTGATGGGTGCATCTGAATGGAATGGAGTTGAGCGATGACACCATGTGAATTCTTCTTATGGATCTTTTCCAGGCGATGTGAACGGATGATGCGGAGAGACCCTTGTTGTAAGCCTTTAAATTTGTGTTGTTTCCCATTGACTTAAAACTGCATCCAAAGTTCAGCAAAATCCCATAAGATGGGGCCAAGGGTGCGTAACCATTGAACGCCCAAAACCACATCACATCCGCCTAGGGACAACAAACATGTCAGAGCGTAGTTTATAACCTTCTAGAGAGAGACGCACATTGTGACACTCCCCCTTGCAAGGTAAGGTGCCCCCATTGGCAACCATGACTTCAAAGTTGGAGCAAGGATGGACAAAACAATCAGCATGTTTGGCGATCCGAGGGTCAATGAAGTTATGAGTGCTACCAGAATCAATGAGTATTGTAAGAGGAAGCTTCTTGAAGTAACCCCTAACCCGCATTGTTTGGGGGGTGGTGACGCCAGATAAAGCATGGAGAGATATCTCTGGTTGTTCATCCTGAGATGGGGGGTCAATAGGCGGCTCCTGAATGTCGACTTGATCATCCATTGTATCTGGAGCTTCTTCACCAATTTTAGAGGTAGGTGGAGAATCCATATCCAAGAGATAGAGATTTTGTTGAACACATCTATGTCCCTGAGTGAATTTCTCATCACAATTATAACAAAGCCCTTTTTCCCTGCATGTCTACATCTCAGTTTCAGACAAATGCTTGATAGGAGTTGGTTGAGGAGCTGGCAGGATGGGAGGTCGTTGAGAACCCATATTTCGGAAGGAAACAAAAGTGGGTTTGGAGCGTTTTTGGGCCACAATCTTGTCTTCTGCCTACTTAGCTAACCCTAGGACTTCCATCATTGTGTTGGGACATAACATTTTAACCTCTGACCGGATTTCATCCTTAAGACCACTGATAAAACAACGCCTGTAGAATTCATCAGACAATCCTTCTGTGTGATTGGCTAGTTTCTCAAGTTCTGTCTGATACTCTCTCACAGTGTCACTTTGACGAAGTTTAGTGAGTGCTCCGGTGAAGTCATCAAAAGCATTAGGACCAAATAGTTGCAAAAGGAGATGGCGAAAATCTGTCCATTTTGGCTCGTCATGTGCCTTGATGTACCAATGCTACCATTGAAGGGATTCCTGTTCCAAATGAAAGGATGCAAGTGGAACTTTTTGGACATCAAAAGTATTATGCAGACTGAAATACTATTCTGCACGATAGATCCATCCAGTCGGATAAGTACCATTGAAGCAAGGAAATTCAAGCTTCGGACCACGAAAATTGCTGGAAGAAGAGAACCCATTGGCTGCAGAAGATTCTTGTTGTCGGTTATTGCTCATGGTTGAATGCTGAAGATGGAGGCTGAGAAATTTTTCATCCAGATTTTGAAGTTTGGTTTGGATGGCTGCAAGTGCTTCCTCCATGGTTTTTGCTCCTGTGCGGGTGACAACCATAACCATGGTTTTTTTGTTTTGTTTTTGGAATGGATAGAAAAACACAAATAAAGGCTTATTTAGTAAAGAGAAATTTGGATTTGGGAAAAACTCGGATGGGTAATTGGGGTTTGAATAGGTTTTGGACACTTTCTGATGGATAGGGAAGTAGAAAATGAGGATTTCAGAAGCGGGGTGAAAGAATGAGAAAATTTGGCAGAGAGGGACAAAGAAGCAGAATTAGGAAAGGAACTCTGTGGTAAAATTTGAAGGCGATTGGGTGAAATCCGAAGAAGTTATGGCAAACCCTAAAAATAGACAAATGTGAGATTTCGGGATTTGGGGAGTGGAATTTGGGATAGGGTCCTCAGGAATGAAATATGCAGAATGGGATTACAGGGGTGTCAGGTAAGTTTCAAGGGAAACATAGTGAAAACAAGGGAGATATGGCCAAAAAGCAGAGTGGATTTATTTTTATTTTTATTTTATTTTTTTCAGAATGGATCTGCTACGGCACAGAAGGGAGCAGAAATAGATGGATCTGCAACGACGCGAAAATGATCGGCAACAAATGGATCTGAAACGATGTAGAATGGATCGAAAATGGCTGGATCTAAAATGACTTTCAGAATAGATCGGAAACGACTGGATCTGGAACAACTTTCAAAATGGATCTAAAACGACTGGATCTGAAATGGTGCGGAAGTGATCGACAACAGTTCAGCTGAAAATAGACATGGACCCCAGGTATGTGCAACTTCCTAACAGTTCAGGGGTTTCACTCGGCCACTAATGCTGTCTAACGGCTTGCGTATTGGGGAAGTACCCCTCACTCCACGACTCAGGTAAAACTAATAATCGCTTTGCCACAAACGACAACTCTTGGTTTACCTCATGGGTGGGAACTAGTCAATCAGGTAGGGTTCGTTGCCCTTTTCGCTGGCAGGTCCTCCCAATGGGCCAGCTACTTTGGGGTTCCTGTGGTACTCCTCACAATGAGTTTTAGGGCTTATGCCCAAGTACTTCCCACAGTTAAGCGGATAGGGATTATTCCTAGATCCGAAGCTACAACAGATGCGAAAAAAAAATTGGGCATAAATTTCACCCAATGAGCCCAAGAAAGTGCTCTGATACCAGATGTGAAGAACTTGCAATATTTAATTAAAGAAAACACACAAGATAGCAGAAATAATAGAACTCAGAATCACTTTTATATTGATCGCAGGCCACTTCGAGGGGGCAACCTCCTTTGAGTAAGCTCAATACAAATAAATTCACAGTTCCTTCATTGGTCTCAACACAAACTTATATACTAAGTCTAGGCGCCAATACCATGGGTCAATACCATGTGTCAATACAAACCATGGGCCAATACAAAATATGGATCAACAATTACTACAGGACGAATTACAAAGCATATGCGTCCAACAACAATAATACAAACTATGGATCAGCAAATACTACGGGACAACTAAAAAAGCATATGCGTCCAACAACAATATACTAACAAAGTAGATAGAAGGGTGTACATGGGTTCCTAACAGAAGATCGACTTTGGAGATGCGCCTGGGAGTGACAGGGGTGGTCACGATACTTGACACACCATGTTATGTACATTATCCATGATGTGACACTTTTGTGCACCAGTTTCCATGTACTTTGTATCTACGGCACGAGTTTCCATGTATTTTGGATCTACGGCATGAGTTGTCGCATTTTCTATAGGGCACAAGTTGCCATTTTATGTACACTGGGAACCATGTTCCACCATTTGCCAGAAATTGTATATGTTTGGATGAGTTTTGTAGCCTTGATGTACATGGACTTTCAGTTATGTGATTTATATCGATGTTGTTTATATTAGTATCTTGCTGTCTAATGTTGTTGTCTCATGTTGTGTGTATCATGATGTGATGTTGTCTAAATTTGGTTTTTACTTCTATCCATCCATGGCATGTGGTCTTAAGTTTTGGTACCAATGATGTCCATGCATTAGTTGATAATGTGAATCAACCTAAAGCTTACCTAGATCTTAGAAGAGAAGTTGCATATCATAGTTCAACTTGGTTTATCTTTCCACATGTAAAATCTTGTAATGGTATCTATGCTAAGAAAACATTATAAACATAGGCTAATTGAAACAAAATCATGTGTGAGAATTAATCTAAAAACAAACGGAATAAATGGATGGACAAATCACACCTCATGGCACATAAGATATATATTGGGAACTTGAGTACTAGGAAAATAATACTTAAAAATAGAAAATGTCCATTGTTGTCAAAAGGTTAAAATGAGATCCAACATGATTTTTAATAGCTCTACATAATGAGATCCAAAATGTCCATACTCTACATAATGAATTGTCGTCACTAGTATTTATATTGACCATTTTGTCTACTTAATATCATGCAACAAATTAATAACCAAGTTATGGAATCATTTCTTAATCAATTATCACCATACAAATAGGACAACCTTGAGCACAATGTATAGCTAGCTCATTAATTCTCACTCACGGATATAGCCACCTTTGATTTGATGACCATCACATCCACTACCATTTACAATTAGGACTTCCTTAATTTATCATTATGTGATAGCGATCTAATATTATGTAGACACGTTGACTTAAACACATATAGTTGACATTACAATAAATGACTACTATGAGGTATATTTTTGAGGCTATATCCACCTCAACACACCAACTTGTTACCCCAATACCCCAAATGCTTTCGAATTCTGTTTGGAATGGATTGAGGGGTATTAGGACATCCTAATTCATCTATTGGACACTCAGACACTTGTTAAAGACATTTAGGACTTGCATTACATCAATAGAGTCACTAATATTTACTAATGTTATGATAATATTAGGTTTGCCATCCATTGAGAAGGTTGTCATAGGTGTGCATATCCAGCATATAAAAATATTCATGATACAACCAATTTCAAACCATCAGGTTTCTAAATTAGGTATCTGGTGCTAGGTACAACGGTTTTCTAGTTGATGATGGACCCTTTCTATATAGATGAGATACTATGCATATATGTGTATAGTAATTTGGATTCAAATGTATGCACATGGATATATATGTACAATGAAAATGATTTAATTTTCATATGTATTATAATTTAGGGCTAGATCTTAGGCTACACAATAGGGTTTCATTGTGATTAGAATACAAACTAGGGTTTACGCTACCAACTAGAGTTTTTAGGCTAGGCTCTCGTGTTTCTAGGCTAGGATTCAAGCTCTAGGGTCACCATCTTAATGTTTAATTCCACTATCACGACATCATTCTCACCAATACCATGCCCACTACTACAATCACCATCAAGCCTCTCAATCCCACTTTGTACATTTCCAATACTTCCAAGTTAAATTTTATAGGTCTTGTTGCTAAAAGATTTTCACTTATCTATTCACATAATCAAATCCACTTTCGTGAAAGATTTGTTGTAGCTTGGTATGTGCAAGTTCACATGCAATAATAGTTGAGAAATCCAAAACATCCTATACCTTGGAAAAACAACCTTATTAATCTTCTTTTGATAAAGGAAGGGGAGAAAATCATAGTACAGTCTCAATATCAATGTGTTTTTTAATGAATAGCTTCTATACACGGCATACTATATTTATCTGGTCTTTAAAGCCAAGTCATTTGGAATAGAATGTCACAATTTCAATTACATCATTAATGCAATGTGTTCAAATTGAAAGTTTTGTTTTGTTACATTACATGTGGCCAAACATAACTTCCATGAATGATTCTTTAATAATAAAAAAATTATTAAATTATATTTTTTTAAGTCCAGCTTCATTGCTGAAGGGTTATTTTGTCACTAAAACTTCGTGTCAAGGGCAATGTAAAAATTCAAAACGTAAAAAAAAATTAGTTTGAAGGGAGGAGATGAAATGAAATTCCAATGTGAAATGTCATTGCCAATAATTGAAATCTTCACATGATCAATGCTCTGTGCATGTTGGCTTGCATGAGTATTTCATGTTGACCAACTTTTATCTACACATTGTTACAAATACGTGCCAGGTCCAATTGATGCAAAAGATCTTCCCATGTCTTGATAAAAAGAAGAAAGTCAACTAGATATATGATCACAAATAAGTCAAAATACAATATTAGCACTCCGTTCATTATCGTCATAAACACAATAAGATTAGATGACATCAACACCATTCAAACAATCCTAAGTTGACACATTTTAAAATCTTTCCCTCCACATATCCTCTTACTTGATATGGATCTAATGATAATCAAACTTGAGGTTAATTTTACATATTCATCATCATTGTCATCTCTAGGTTCCTCATCAACATCTCCATCATCATCATCTTCTCCATCATCATCATCATCATCTTCATCACCATCACCATCATCATCAACGTCTTCATCATCATCACCACCATCATCATCATCATCAACATCTTCATCATCATTGTCATCTCTAGGTTCCTCATCAACATCTCCGTCATCATCATCTTCTCCATCATCATCATCATCATCATCATCTTCATCACCATCACCATCATCATCAACATCTTCATCATCATCACCATCATCATCATCATCATCATCAAAATCTTCATCATCATTGCCATCTCGATGTTCCTCACCAACATCTCCATCATCATCATCATCATCATCATCTTCTTCATCATCATCATCATCATCTTCATCACCATCACCATCATCATCAACGTCTTCAGATCATCATAACCATCTTCATCATCATTGTCATCTCTAGGTTCCTCATCAACATCTTCGTCATCATCATCTTCTCCGTCATCATCATCATCATCTTCATCACCATCACCATCATCATCGTCTTCATCCTCATCACCACCATCATCATCATCATCAACATCTTCATCATCATTGTCATCTCTAGGTTCCTCGTCAACATCTCTGTCATCATCATCTTCTCCATCATCATCATCATCATATTCATCACCATCACCATCATCATCAACATCTTCATCATCATCACCATCATCATCATCATCATCAACATATTCATCATCATTGTCATCTCTAGGTTCCTCATTGTTAGGGTTAACCTTGACTCGGGATTGAGTCAAAGTTGGTTAGGTCTAGCACATGTTTTTGGGCACATAGTTTCTTGTAGCCCATGGTATTGCCCCATGGTATTGCATGTAAGGAATCCTTTATAAGGCTTGAGGAGGCTCCATTGTAAAGTGGCCTAGAGGTGAGCGGGTGAGCTCACTTGGCCCGGCTTGGCCGGTTAGGTCAAGGGTAATGAAGATCTTCATTGGGTGCTGGTTTTTCCCCTGTATGGGGTTTCCAAAAAATTGTGTGTCTATTATTTCATTGCTTGTTTCAGTTTATTTCTCTCTCAAGTTAAAATATGTATGCTCTCATTGAAAACCTAACAACTGGTATCAGAGCCATGGTTTGGCGTTGTTGTGCTCATGAAATTGTAAAGTATGTGCAGAGTTGAGTGGGTCGCATAAGAGAAGGCCCTAGAATGGTAGATCTGACTAGATCTGGTTGTGGCTGCATGAAATCTGTTGTGAATTCAGATCTGGTCTGCATGGAAAGAAGGAGCTGTCTCGTGAAGGTTTGTGATTAATGAATATGTCAGAACAAATCCCACCACCACTTAGAGGAAAGCTGATCTAGAAGGCGGCACGAAGAGAAGATCCGTGGTTGATTGGTAAAAAATATGGGTTGCAAATACTGCCCATGAAACCCTAGATGCTATCATTTGGAATGTACGTCTGTTGAAAGTGAGTCTCCATCAAAATAAATTTAAATGAGTTGTCGGATAGAAAAGAGCCATGAAAATATCCATGTGAATAATTGAAGTAAATTCAAGTGAAGGAAATACTGGATCGAATGCATTCTGGTGCAGAAGACGCATTGGTGCAGAGCGTTAAAAGAGAGCCGCCATTGCTGAAGAAGTTGTCGGAGAACGTTGTTGTTAAGGAAGAAGGCGTCGATGTCCACATTGCCCTACAAGTTGATTTGTTGATGGATTGTCATCATGGAGCCACCCATCGTTTGCATTTCGGTGCTATGCAAAATGTGCAGAGATGAAGGACGGATGGCTGCAAGGAAAAGAGAACCCGTGGGTTGTGAATATTCCATAAAGACTGGGAGATCCGTGAAGCCGAAAATCGATGCTTCCATGAGATTAAGAGAGCCTCCGTGCATGGGAGATTCACCCGCATAAAAAAAGGGGGTGAATCGATGTGTTGAAAAGCGTGAAGAAAGATCATGAAAACATTGAAGAAAATCCGCCCGAGACAGAAATGGTGGTAAAATTATGCCATGAAGAAAATGATAAAATGGCATGCGGTGAATAGAAGTCAAATCCATGAAGTAAAGGTAAAAGCGATTATAAAAATAGTTTTTAAAGGAAGGATACATGCCATTCACGTCATTTTTTAAAAAGGGGTCATTTCTTAAGTTATGAAATGTTTTGAATCAAAATTTAAGTGGATGTGAAGTATAAAAAGGTGGATGGGGATGATTAAATTAATAGTTTAAACTTTTAAATGAGCTTTGAGCTTGGTTAATGGGTTTGGAATATGTGTATGGAAGATTATTTAAGTTTTGGGTCTATGAAATGATGGTTTTAAATCATGGTCAAGAATGTGGGGCATGGCATTTAACAAGTATGGCAAGCACATGGGTGAAAAGTGGTAACATGAAAATTCTGCACAGGAGAAGCAAGATAAGTATTTTAAAAAGTGCATGGCAGAAAATGAGCAAGAAAGCAAGCATGGAAAAGCTAGAGGATGAAGCAATGGATGGTGATGGTGTAGTCACCATGAAGACACATGAAAAAAATAAAAAAATAAAATTAATGGAGCAGTTTGCATGTAAAAGGGCATATGGCTGTAAGACCTGGTAAGGCATGCATACCCCTGGTAACTCACCGGTAAAGTCGAGAGAAAGACCTAGGTGATAGGGGGGTGTATGTGAGACTCCCCGGTTAAAAATTTGAGGGGGGTTGGTGATTACTCCAAGTCAAGTTTAAAGGGGGGATTGTTAGGGTTAACCTTGACTCGGGATTGAGTCAAAGTTGGTTAGGTCTAGCACATGTTTTTGGGCACATAGTTTCTTGTAGCCCATGGTATTGCCCCATGGTATTGCATGTAAGGAAGCCTTTATAAGGCTTGAGGAGGCTCCATTGTAAAGTGTCCTGGAGGTGAGCGGGTGAGCTCACTTGGCCCGGCTTGGTCGGTTAGGTCAAGGGTAATGAAGATCTTCATTGGGTGCTGGTTTTTCCCCTGTATGGGGTTTCCAAAAAATTGTGTGTCTATTATTTCATTGCTTGTTTTAGTTTATTTCTCTCTCAAGTTAAAATATGTATGCTCTCGTTGAAAACCTAACACTCATCAACATCTCCATCATCATCATCTTCTCCATCATTATCATCATCATCTTCATCACCATCATCATCATCATCAACGTCTTCAACATCATCACCACCATCATCATCATCATCAACATATTCATCATCATTGACATTTCTAGGTTCCTCATCAACATCTTCGTCATCATCATCTTCTTCGTCATCATCATCTTCTTCTTCATCACCATCGCCATCATCATCAACGTCTTCATCATCATTGTCATCTCTAGGTTCCTCAAAAACATATCCATCATCATCATCTTCTTCGTCGTCATCATCATCATCTTCATCACCATCACCATCATCATCAACGTCTTCATCATCATCACCATCTTCACCATCATGACCATCTTCATCATCATTGTCATCTCTAGGATCCTCATCAACATCTCCATCATCGTCATCTTCTTCATCATCATCATCATCATCATCATCTTCATCATCATCACCATCGCTATCATCATCAACGTCTTCATCATCATCACCATCATTATCATCATTACCATAAGTGCCCGGTGGAGGATTTTCCAAAGTTGACCCCCGTGTGCAAAAATTGCACACACCCTTACTAAGCAAAACCCTAGTTTCCAAAATGGACCTACAAGGTGACACTTGGGCCACAGAACCAGAGGAGAGGGGCACCCCTAGCACTATCTCAATGTCCTGAATCCAATGGAGTCAACGGTTTGTCGATCGGAGCCATGGTCATCATTCTATGGCTCGTTCCGTCTCACATCCAAAATTCCTTCAGTGACAATTGATGGATACCTGCCGAGGGAATAGAGCTCCAACCGTGCAACAAAATTGGGTTCTGGGGAGTCCTGGAAGTGTGTCTAGGGAGGTTCCGGCTGGGAATGCTAGCCATAAGTGCCCGGTGGAGTATTTTCCAAAGTTGACCCCCGTGTGCAAAAATTGCACACACCCTTACTGAGCAAAACCCTAGTTTCCAAAATGGACCTACAAGGTGACACCCGGTCTAGGGGACTGGAGGAGAGGGGAACCCCTAGCACTATCCCGAAATCCTGAATCCAACGGATTCGATGGTTTGTCGATCAGAGCCACGGTCGTCATTCTATGGCTCGTTCCATCTCGCATCCAAAAGGCCTTCAGGGACACATGTTGGATACCTGCCGAGGGCATAGAAATCCAACCATGCAACAAAACCATGTTTCAGGGAGTCCTGCAAGTGTGTCTAGGGAGGTTCCATCTGGGAACGCTAGCCATAAGTTCCCGGTGGATGATTTTCCAAAGTTGAACCCCATGTGCAAAAATTGCACAATCCCTTACTAAGCAAAACCCTAGTTTCCAAAATGGACCTACAAGGTGACACCCAGGCCAAGGGACCAAAGGAGAGGGGCACCCCTAGCACTATCCCGACATCCTAAATCCAACGGAGTTGACATTTTGTCGATCAGAGCCACGGTCATCATTCTATGGCTCGTTCCGTCTCGCATCCAAAAGGCCTTCAGGGACACCTGTTGGATAACTACCGGGGGAATAGAACTCCAACCGTGCAACAAAACCTGGTTCTGAGGAGTCCTACAAGTGTGTCTAGGGATGTTCCAGCTGGGAACTCTAGCCATAAGTGCCCAGTGGAGGATTTTCCAAAGTTGACCCCCATGTGCAAAAATTGCACACTCCCTTACTGAGCAAAACCCTTGTTTCCAAAATGGACCTACAAGGTGACACCCGAGCCAGGGGACTGGAGGAGAGGGGCACCCCTAGAACTATCCTAACGTCCTGAATCCAATGGAGTTGACGATTTGTCGATTAGAGACACGGTCTTCATTTTATGGCTCGTTCCGTCTCGCATCGAAAAGGCCTTCAGGGACACCTATTGGATACTTGCCGGGGGCATAGAACTCCAACCGTGCAACAAAACTGGGTTCCGGAAAGTCTTGCAAGTGTGTGTAGGAAGGTCCCGGCTGGGAATTCTAGCCATAAGTTCCCAGTGGATGATTTTCCAAAGTTGACCCCCATGTGCAAATATTGCACACTCCCTTACTGAGAAAAACCCTAGTTTCCAAAATGGACCTACAAGGTGGCATTCAGGCTAGGGGACCAGAGGAGAGGGGCACCCCTAGCACTATCCCGATGTCTTGAATTCAACAGAGTCAACGGTTTGTTGATCCGAGACACGGTTGTCATTCTATGGCTCGTTCAATCTCACATCCAAAAGGCCTTCAGGGACACCTATTGGATACCTGCCGGGAGCATAGAACTCCAATCGTGCAACAAACCGGGTTCCGTGGAGTACTGCAAGTGTGTCTTGGAAAGTTATGACTGGGAACGCTAGCCATAAGTTCTCGGTAGATGATTTTCCAAAGTTGACCCTCGTGTGCGAAAATTGCACACTCCCTTACTGAGCAAAACCCTAGTTTCCAAAATGGACCTACAAGGTGACACCCGGGCCAGGGGACTGGAGGAGAGGGGCACCCCTAGCACTATCCTGACATCTTGAATCCAACAGAGTTGATGGTTTGTCAATCCGAGCCATGGTCATCATTCTATGGCTCATTCCGTCTCGCATCCAAAAAGCCTTCAGGGACACCTACTGGATACCTGTTATGGGCATAGAACTCCAACCGTGCAACAAAACGAGGTTCTGGGGAGTCCTGCAAGTGTGTCTAGGGAGGTTCCGACTGGGAACGCTAGCCATAAGTTCCCGGTGGAGGATTTTCCAAAGTTGACCCCCATGTGCAAAAATTGCACACTCCCTTATTGAACAAAACCCTAGTTTCCAAAATGGACCTACAAGGTCACACCCGGGCCAGGGGA
Organism: Larix kaempferi; assembly: GCA_027924585.1. Taxonomy (NCBI): domain Eukaryota; kingdom Viridiplantae; phylum Streptophyta; class Pinopsida; order Pinales; family Pinaceae; genus Larix; species Larix kaempferi. The sequence goes on along the minus strand of BSBM01001089.1, from coordinate 419,765 downwards.
CCGGAGGAGAGGGGCACCCCTAGCACTATCCCGACATCCTAAATCCAACGGAGTGGACAATTTGTCGATTGGAGCCACGGTCATCATTCTATGGCTCGTTTTATACATTTTTCTCCAATATAACCACCTTCCCTACATATAGAATCAATATTCTGTTTCTGAAATCCCTTCTCATTGTTAAAATCTATCAAGGTCGCAGGAGCGCCTACACCAGTGACATCTTCATTTGTAATGACAAATTCCAACGAAGGTTCCACATGTGGTTCATAGTCATTGTCCTCCGCATTCTGCACCCAAAACAAAACACTAATCTTACCATGGAAATAGAGAAAACATATAAGATTATAAAATGACTATTAAAATTGTAACTCAGTAATTAACTGAATTAGCTCCATCAAAAAATGCACATCCCTGGTGTATAATTTAGCAGATAATTGTTTAACTGCTTGATAAGTGGATTTTCTTTTTCCTCAACACAAAAATTGTCTTTCCTGATATTTTCAATATGTTCCTTGGGGGTCGCCATAAATGTCACTAAACACAATCCACAGTGAAATCCTTTATCACCAAACACAATTCACAATAGAATCCTGTTGGTAAAACCTATCATTAAAAAAATAAAAATAAAAACCCAGTTCAGTATAAGCGGACATGAAAATAAAGAATAGAGTCACTTCCAAGATGCAAGACCCTCTGAACCACTTTTGAAAAATGAATGCTTACTAGATCCTTTTCTGCCTCAAATGCCTCAGTAATGGAGAAACAACTCAGGTTTCTCCTCTGTTGTTACATTTGGCCTCAAATTCGTGAAAGGACTAAGGATAAGGCCATACTTATCAAACTGCAAGATACTCTTGGTCACTTCCAAGATGCAAGAGCCTTTGAACCACTTTTGAAAAATGAATGCTTACCAGATCCTTTTCGGCCTCAAATGCCTCGACAATGGAGAAACAACTTAGGTTTCTCCTCTGTTGTTGTGTTTGGCCTCAAATTCATGAAAGGACTAAGGATATGGCCATACTTATCACACTATAAGATACTCTTGGTCACTTCCAAGATGTAAGAGCCTCTGAACCACTTTTTAAAAACGAATGCTTACCAGATCCTTTTCATCCTCAAACACCTCGGCAATGGAGAAACAACTCAGGTTTCTCCTCTGTTGTTACATTTGGCCTCAAATTCATGAAAGGCCTAAGGATAAGGCCATACTCACACACATCAAGATACTCTTGGTCACTTCCAAGATGCAAGAGCCTCTGAACCACTTTTGAAAAACGAATGCTTACTAGATCCTTTTCAGCCTCAAACACCTAGGAAATGGAGAAATGCCCGTAACACCCAAACTGTGGCTTCGATCACGAATCCATCGATTACTATGGATCCGGGATGCTATGTTTCAACTAGGCCCCCCCCCATAGTGTGCCTCGAAGTCCCAGAAACTGTGCCAATGTGCCATATCCATAGCTAGGGTTTTGCTAAGTGAAGGCCTTTCGAATATTGCTCAAGGGGGGAATTTCTCGTCTGGAGGCCCCTAGGCGTGCGTGGCCACCATGAACATGTCCAAAATGGCCACTTGGACTTGTGGGAGCCGACAGAATCCAAGTCCACTTGCTGGTTTGTGTCTCGTGGCCCCGGAGCAATTCCTCAAAGTGTCCCTGAATGGTCCTGGGGTGCCTGACAAAAATTCCTGCAGCAACCAAACCGTGGATCTGATCATGAATCCGTCAATTCCAATGGATCCAGGACACCAGTTTTAAGCTAGGGACCCCCCACAACGTGCCTCGAAGTCCCAGAAACAGTGCCAATGTGCCATCTCCGGAGCTAGGGTTTTGCTTAGTGAAGGCCTTTCCAATCTTGCTCAAGGGGGCCGTTTCTCGTCTGGAGGCCCCCGAGCATGCATGGCCATAGTGGATAGGTCCACAATGGCCATGTGGACCCATGGGAGCTGACAGAATCCAAGTCCGCTTGTCGGTTTGGGTCCCGTGGCCCCAAAGCAATTCCTCAAAGTGTCCCTGAATGGCCCTAGAGCAATTCCTCAAAGTATCCTTGAATGGCCCCGGGGTACCCAACGAAAATGCCCTTAACACCCAAAATGTGGCTCGAATCAAGAATCCATAGATTCCAATGGATCTAGTACATCAGGTTTCATCTAGGGGACCCCCCACAGTGTGCCTTGAAGTCCCATAAATGGTGTCAATGTGCCATCTCCATAGCTAGGGTTTTGCTTAGTGAAGGCCTTTCCAATCTTGCTCAAGCGGTCCATTTCTCGTCCAGAGGCCACCGGGCGTGCGTGGCCACCGTGGATAGGTCCACAATGGCCATGTGGACCTGTGTGAGTCAGCAGAATCCAAGTCCGCTCACCGGTTTGGGTTCCGTTCCCCCAGAGCAAATCCTCAAAGTGTCCTCGAATGGCCCTGGGGTGCTAGACCAAGATACCCGCATCAGCCAAACCGTGGCTCCGATCGGGAATACGTTGATTCCAATGGATATGGGACATGGGGTACAGCTAGTGGGATCCCCCACAATGTTCCTTGAAGTCTAATAAGTGGTGCCAATGTGCCATTTATGGAGCTAGGGTTTTGCTCAATGAAGGAGGTAGGGTTCACTGAGCAAAAACCTAGCATCGAAGATGGCACAATAACATTATTTTCGGGGGTTGGAGGCACACTGTGAGGGCCCCTAGCTGAAACCCAGCATCCTAGATCCACCGGAATCAACAGATTCTCGACCGGAGTCACCGTTTGGCTGCTGCGGGTATCTTGGTCTGGCACCCCGGGGCCATTTGGGGACACTTTGAGGATTTGCTCCAGGCGCACGGAACCCAAACCGACGAGCGGAATTGGATTCTGTCGGCTCCCACATGTGCGTATTGTCATTGTGGACGTGTCCATGGTGTCCACACATGCCCAAGGGCCTCCAGACGAGAAATGGCCCCCTTGAGCAATATTCGAAAGGCCGTCACTGAGCAAAACCCTAACTTCGGAGATGGCACATTGGCACCATTTTTTGGACTCTGAGGCATACTATGGGGGATCCCCTAGATGAAACCCGGTGTCCCGGATCCATCGAAATTGATGGATTCACGATTTGAGCCACGGTTTGGGTGCTACGGGCATTTTCGTTGGGCACCTCGGGGCCATTCAGGGACACTTTGAGGAATTACTCCAGGACCATGGGACCCAAACCAACAAGCGAACTTGGATTCTATCAGCTCCCATAGGTCCACGTGGCCATTTTAGACCTCTCCACGGTGGCCACGCATGCCCAGGGGCCTCTAGACAAGAAATGACCCCCTTGAGCATTATTTGAAAGGCCTTCACATTGAGGTCAAATTTGAAAAATCATCGACCGGGAACTTATTTCTAGCGTTCCCAGCTAGAACCTCCCTAGACACACTTGCAGGACTCCTCGGAACCAGGTTTTGTTGCACTGTTGGAGTTCTATGCCCCTGACAGGTATCCAGCAGGTGTCCCTGAAGGCCTTTTGGATCCGATACGAAATAAGGCATAGAATGATGACCATGGCTCAGATCTACAAACCATCAACTCTGTTGGATTCAGGACGTCGGGATAGTGCTAGGGGTGCCCCTCTCCTCTGGTCCCTTGGCCCGGGTGTGACCTTGTAGGTCCATTTTGGAAACTAGGGTTTTGCTCAGTAAGGGAGTGTGCAATTTTTGCACACGGGGGTCAAGTTTGGAAAATCATCCATCGAGCACTTATGGATAGAGTTCCCTGCTGGAACCTCCCTAGACACACTTGTAGTACTCCCCAGAACTAGGTTTTGTTGCACGGTTGGAGTTCTATGCCCCCGACAGGTATATAGCAGGTGTCCCTGAAGGCCTTTTGGATGCGATACGGAACGAGCCATAGAATGACGACCATGGCTCGGATCACAAACCGTCGAATCTGTTGGATTCAGGACTTCGAGATAGTGCTAGGGGTGCCCTCTTGTCTGGTCCCCTGGCCCGGGTGTCACCTTGTAGGTCCATTTTGGAAACGAGGGTTTTGCTCAGTAAGGGTGTGTGCAATTTTTGCACACGGGGGTCAACTATGGAAAATCCTCCATCGGGCACTTATGGCTAGCGTTCCCAGCCGGAACCTCCGTAGACACACTTGCAAGACTCCGTAGAACCCGGTTTTGTTGCACAGTTGGAGTTCTATGCCCCCAGTAGGTATACTGCAGGTGTCCCTGAAGGCCTTTTGGATGCGAGACGGAACGAGCCATAGAATGACGACCATGGCTTCGATCGAAAAACCATTGACTCCGTTGGATTCAGGATGTCAGGATAGTGTTAGGGGTGCCCTCTCCTCCGGTCTTGTGGCCCGAGTGTCACCTTGCAGGTCCATTTTGGAAACTAGGGTTTTGCTCAGTAAGGGAGTGTGCAATTTTTGCACATGGGGGTCAACTTTGGAAAATCCTCCACCGGGCACTTATGGTGATGATGATGATGATGGTGATTATGATGAATATGTTGATGATGATGGTGATGGTGAGGGTGATGAAGATGATGATGATGATGACAAAGAAGATGACGATGATGATGGAGATGTTGATGAGGAGCCTAGAGATTAAAATGATGATGAAGACGGTGATGATGGTGAAGATGGTGATGATGATGAAGACGTTGATGATGATGGTGATGGTGATGAAGATGATGATGATGATGACTAAGAAGAAGATGATGATGATGGAGATGTTGATAAGGAACCTAGAAATGACAATGATTATGAAGATGTTGATGATGATGGTGATGGTGATGATGATGAAGACGTTGATGATGATGGTGATGGTTATGAAGATGATGATGATGACGATGGAGAAGATGATGACGATGGAGATTTTGGTGAGGTTCCTAGAGAAGACAATGATGATGAAGATGTTGTTGTTGATGATGATGATGATGATGAAGACGTCGATGATGATGGTGATGGTGATGAAGATGATGATGATGATGATGATGGAGAAGATGATGATGACGAAGATGTTGATGAGGAACCTAGTGATGACAATGATGATGAAGATGTTGTTGTTGTTGATGATGATGATGGTGATGATGATGAAGACGTTGATGATGATGGTGATGGTGATGAAGATGATGATGATGATGATGGAGAAGATGATGATGACGGAGATGTTGATGAGGAACCTAGAGATGACAATGATGATGAAGATGTTGATGATGATGATGATGGTGGTGATGATGATGAAGACATTGATGATGATGGTGATGGTGATGAAGATGATGATGATGATGACGAAGAAGATGATGATGATGGAGATGTTGATGAGGAACCTAGAGATGACAATGATGATGAAGATGTTGATGATGATGATGATGATGGTGATGATGATGAAGACGTTGATGATGATGGTGATGGTGATGAAGATGATGATGGAGAAGATGATGATGACAGAGATGTTGATGAGGAACCTAGAGATGACAATGATGACAAAGATGTTGATGATGATGATGATGGTGGTGATGATGATGAAGACGTTGATGATGATGATGATGGAGATGTTGATGAGGAACCTGGAGATGAAAATGATGATGAAGATGTTGATGATGATTATGATGATGGTGATGATGATGAAGACATTTATGGTGATGGTGATGGTGATGAAGATGATGATGAAGATGCTGGAGAAGATGATGATGATGGAGATGTTGATGAGGAACCTAGAGATGAAAATGATGATGAAGATGATGATGATGATGAATATGTTGATGATGATGGTGGTGGTGATGATGATGATGATGTTTATAATATTCTAGCTTAGTTTTCTAGTGTTAAATTAGTGTTTCTAGGGTTAGTTTAGCATTCTAGGATTTCTAGGGCTAGATTATGTTTGTAGAGTTATATTAGTGCTTATAGGGTTAATCATGAATGAATAAACAATCACATGGCTATAAATCAGAACTTAATCATAACTCATACATCAAGTAAACGATATAAGATAACGATATCAAATTCCTATATAACATGAATAACATTAATCATGCATGAATAAACAATCACATGGCTATAAGTCATAACTTAATCATAACTCAAACATCAAATAAACGATATAAGATAACTATATCAAATAAACTATCTAACATGAATAAACAATCACATGGCTATACTATGTACCTCAATCAATTAGGCCTTCTGGATTCTCTTGGTTTTTTATTGTCTCGAACAACCTCTCATGCTCTGCATGAGGTAGTAAGTAGTGTACCTTGTTTGATGTCTTCGTTGACATTGTTTGCAGTTGGATGTTTGTACCAACGATTAGGTGTGTAAAGTGATACACCCATGAACCTGGTCTATAATCCATGTATGTGTAGCCATTGCTCTTTGGTCCCTTTCCATCTACTGTAAGATATTCCCCCTAAACAACCATCGATCCAGTCGGAAAGGTAATTCCTTCACTATCGGTTAATGATGTGAGGAGGGTTTGCTTCCCCTAGATGCATCGTGCCAACCAATAATTCGTCCCAATTGCACTATCTGTCGGGGAGACAACTGCATAGATGTGTCCTGCAAAAATGCATTTTAAGGTCATATTCCAACAAGTTGTGGTTTGATAACTTGGATAATTACAAAAACAAGGAGGGAACCAGGATATGCATGTAGAAATGTTTACCTAGATGTACAAGATCAGATATATGATTATATTCATTCGAAATAGAGGACTGGCCTTCCTCTAACTGTATTATTTCAACAACTGCACGTGGGTCCACTTCAAGTGATACATGATCCCATTCATCAACCCAATCCATTGATTCACACTCATCCCACTCACAACTGCGGCAAGACCCACAAAAGAAATCAAGTTTTTGTGTCCATATTTCAAATAAAGGGTTGTTTGAGCTTCGAACCGAATGAAATGCCTTGCATAGTACTACAACTATAAGAACGCGATCGATCTATATCAACTACATTCCAGAAATGTCTGACAACATGTCCTCTACCTGTTGGTATGTGTTGCTCCATGGTTCGATTTGACATTTTTTCTTTGCACCATCGAACTATGGATTCGACATTCCGAATATGAGGGTCTCTCATGCACCTCATCTCCTCCCTTTGTATGGCAGTTTTGAGACATGCTCCAGCCTCGTCGTGCTCTCCCTTTCCATGCCCAGTCTCAAAATAGTTCCATACATGCAGCACATCATAAGTCTTGTGCAAAATACTCAACCATTGGAAAGCACGTGCATTTTTGAACTGGCCTGCACAACCATATGACCATATCCAATGCTGATCCATCTGTATACCTCTCTCCTTCAGCTGATCATAGAAAATTTTGAAGCAATGCTGCACATAATGCAGGTTGTGGCACCTGTCGCCACTGATGTAGAAGTTGGTCTCTTTCAATATTATCCTCATGTCGTTGCTGCTCTCTGGCACATGCCTATATGTGATATGGACCATTATGCTAACTTGGTCTGAATGATAGTATTGACTTTGAATCTCATTCTGTGGCTGTAGGGTGTAGTTTTCAACAAAGTCCACAACCGGAAATATTGTGCCATTAGGAAAGGTGTCCTTGCACTATCTGTACTGTTCATCATGCCATCATGCTACATGGACATGCTGTACATACTGCTCGGTCTTTTGGTTGAATTCCTTCATGAAATCAGAAATTTGTACCTGGTGCCACAAAACCAAGGGCATTAATGCAATGTGACATGTGCACTCTAAATATATATTATGTATAAATTCAACATGTACATTATGAAAGTGTGCAAACTTAGATTACCTGTGACTTCACCAATGCAAATTTTTTTCTTTCCTTTGAACTATCTACTTGATATGTTATGTACTTGAAGTTCTGCATTTCTACTGACATCCTCCCAAATTCGTGCGCCTCGGTTGCATGGATGTAGCGGCTCAATAATGCAAATCCAATGCAACTGGAACATGTCCCATATAAACATGATCTGTTATAATATTTTTTTCCTTCAAGTCTTGGACACATTATGCTATGTATAAATTCTTTGGATGCATTCGGTGGTTGTAACGATGGGAAATATTGCACAATGTTAATATGAAAATAACAAAATATATGTCTATATGTATCATAATAGTACTCAAATTCTACATGGTATCTACAAAAACATGTATTGCGATCAATGCAAATTCTAACATACCAGGGTTTGCATTTTTCAAAGGACCTTTGGCCCAAGTTCAATTGTGTGTGCTCATTCTTGAACCTCTCATAGAGTTCTGTTTGTGTCGTGTCAAGGAAGTGCTTGACATGGGGTTCACCCCCCCTAACACCTTTTCTCTACTTTAAAACATATCTTTGATTCGATGACGGTCTAGTGTTATCATGCCAAAACTTTTGCACTAGTTCTTTAACAGCATGAATGAGCTTCATGTCTGAACGAGGTAACCTACAAACAAAGGCCGAACAATATTTTTACCTGGGGTCTCAAGTTTTTCTCTAATGGTAGAATGCTTTTGAAGATTCTTTCTATCCACTTTAAATATTTTACATGTGTGTGATAGTAGGCAACGTTGCCTTGTGGATTTGTATACAATCGATTCCGACAGTACACGATGGGCTGCATTAAAATATTTTGTATGAGAAGTTTTTCCAATCAAATTAAATGCAGATTGTAGATTTCTAACAACATAATTGTTGGCCTTTGAACTTCTAACTACCTTTATGCCAAAAATTCTCCTCACATGAGCTAGACAATGTGATTTTAACAAAGCAAGAAACAATTGAGATTTTGCTGGATCGGTTTTGGATTCAAAAAATAATTTGATTATCTTGCTTCAGTGGAAATCAATAGTGTGTTTGGGCATCTTACCTTCAAGTCCTGAAAATGAAATTTCATCCACATGAATACGTATGGGATTTCTTCATCGTCCGGTTGATAGTTGAGGCAAGGGAGTCGGCAAGGAAGTATGAGTCTCGTCAACGGTTTGTTGTGGCCCTTCGTTCACAAATTGGTCCTGCAAGGGAGTGTGTTCGCCATGTGTGTGCTCTTCTTGGGGAGGTTTTCAATTAAGAACTTGTTCAACATCCATCCCTTCATACTTGACATCAGGAAAGATTTGATTGACTTCAACCACTTCGTCATTGCTTGTTGATGGATCTAAGGCACTAACATTTTGATTTCTATGGTTTTGCATGTACAACCTGGCATTTTCTCTTATCTCATGGGCCTTTTCAAGGGGCAACTCCTTCCTTCTAGACTTTCTTTTATTGTTATGTTTGTTTCCCATATTCAATGCATTTTTTAGAAAACAAAAATATCACCCCTGCAAGAATGAACAACAAACAATATATTAAAACTCGATGTGCATGATTATTAAAGCTCGATGTAGGAATTGATTATGTACAACAACATCTAGTGAGAATGTTTTCATATAATCTTAAAAGCTATTGGGAATTCCCTACATCTAACTACAACAACACCTCTAGGAACTCAGTAGGATGGTGGTATGGGATGTTAGTACGAGCAAATTCCCTACAAGGGAGAAGCTCCTACTCACTTCATTTTCATGGTATGGATGAGGGAAAATAGCCCCAAAAGACTAATAGTTTTCAATTCTTTAGGTTTTTTGTGTGAGTTGTTGTAGTGAAACCATGAGGAATTCAACAAATTTTTGTCTACTAGATGGAGGAATGTGATTATGAAATGTTATTGGTGGTGATGTAAGTAATTGTTTTTTATTATCTTCATGAAAGGTTGAAAGCATTGCTTGGTACATGTTGTAGTTTTTTTTTGGTAAGATGTTTTTATTGTCTATGTTGAAGATTAAGAAGACTAAAATAGATCTATCATACAATTCATGAGGAAAAACCAAAATAGATGCCATTCAAACAAGTGAATGAAGACTAAAATACATTTAACAAGATCAAATTGTCACCATACCTCAAGGATTATGATTGCTCTTTGCTTCAAATGTAAAATGCTCTTTTGATGTGTCCACTATATGTAAGAAGAGTTCATGTGTGTCCAAGTAGCATGATAATTCAATCCAAGGAGCCAAATAGAGTCCAACTATTGTGTATTCCCTCAAATGATCCAAATAGATCCCAAGAGGTGTGTATTTAATCCAAAGAGCCAAATAGAGCCCCAAATGTTGTGTATTCTATCCAAATGGTCAAGGAAGCACCAAATGGTGTATCAATTCAATCTAAAATGTAAATACTTGTCGGAATGTGCATGAAAACAACGAACAAAACGCGATGAAGCAGGGAGAAAATGCGAGAGAAGAGCGTAGGTGATTTTCTAAATTTCATGTCCAGCAGGGACCCGCACGCGCTAGGGAGCGCGTGCATGCCAGGAGCGCGTGCGTGTCCCTGCTGAACGTTGTATAGTTCGGTGGGTAACGTTCACTGCATTTATTACCCAACAAATCTAAATGTGTCGATTTATTCATAGAGCCCCTCCCCCATAAAATCCTTTAGGCCCTATTCTAACCCATAATCCCTAAGTGCAATTAAGTGCTTCTAGGTGTTTAGGGGTTTTGGGGTTAGGGTTATAAGGATTGTAGATTATGAGTTAAAGGTTATAGGGATTATAGGAAAGTTATGGGGTTAAATGTCATCATCATCAGGATAATCTAAATAGTTTTCATCATCATATGGAGCTTGTCTAATTTTGGATATAAGGAGGATATACGATGATGATGATGATGGTGATGATGATGTAGATGCTGAGGATGATGGTGATGGTGATGGTAATGGTGATGGTGATGGTGATGAAGATGATGATGATTATGATGATGGAGAAGATGATGATGATGGAGATGTTGATGAGGAAGGGGGGATGACAATGATGATGATGATGGAGATGTTGATGATGATGATGGTGATGGTGATGATGGTGCTGATGATGCGAGGAGGGTTTGACGATGACGAGGAGGGTCTTCATCTTCATCACCATCATCATCTTCATCATCATTGTCATCTACCCCTTACTCATCAACATCTCCATCATCATCATCATCTTCATCATCATCACCATCCTCATCATCATCATCGTCCTCCTCTTCATCATCATTGTCGTCTCCATGATGATGATGATGATGATGATGATGGAGATGTTGATGAGGAAGGGGGAGATGAGGACGACGATGATGATGATGCGAGGAGGGTTTGATGATGATGGGGGAGAGGAGGATGATGATGATGATGAGGATGATGGTGATGATGATGAAGATGATGATGATGATGATCATCATCATCGTGATCATCATCATCGTGATCATCATCTTCATCTCCATCATCATCATCATCTTCATCACCATCATCATCATCAGCCTCATCACCATCATCATCATCATCTTCATGATGATGATAATGATGATGATGATGATGATGATGATGATGGTGAGGATAATGATGATGATGGTGATGATGAAGAGGAGGACGATGATGACGATGACAAGGATGATGGTGATGAGGATGATGACGATGATGGTGATGATGATGACATGATGATGATGATGATGATGGTGATGAGGATGGTGGTGATGATGGTGATGATGATGAAGATGATGACGATGGTGATGGTGGTGATGATGATGAAGATATTGTTGATGATGATGATGGTGATGCAGATGATGATGATGATTATGATGAAGATGATGATGATGATGATGATGGAGATGATGATGATGATGATGGAGATGATGATGATGATGCTGAAGATGAGGGTGATGATGGAGATGTTGATGAGGAAGGGGCAGATGACAATGAAGATGAGGAGGATGATGCAGATGATGATGATGATGGTGAAGATGATGATGATGATGATGATGATGATGGTGAAGATGATGATGATGATGATGATGATGAATATGTTGATGATGATGACAATGGTTATGAGGACATGATGATGATGATGATGAAGATGATGATGATGATGGAGATGTTGATGAGGAAGGGGGAGATTACAATGATGATAAAGAGGAGAATGATGATGATGATGATGATGGTGAGGAGGATAATGATGATGGTGATGATGAAGAAGACGACGACGACGACGATGATGATGGTGATGAGGATGATGATGGTGATGGTGATGATGATGATGATGATGATGATGATGATGATGATGATGATGATGATGATGATGATGAAGATGTTGATGATGATGATCGTGATCATCATCATCATCATCATGATCATCTTAATCACCATCATCATCATCATCATCATCCTCATAACCATCATCCTCATCTCCATCATCATCATCTTGTTCATCATCATCATCATCATCGTGATCATCATCATCACCATCTTCATCACCATCATCATCACCATCCTCATCACCAACATCCTCATCTCCATCATCATCATCATCTCATCATCATCATGATCATCTTCATCACCATCATCATCATCATCCTCATCACCATCATCCTCATCTCCATCATCATCATCATCATCATCATCATCACCATCGTGATCGTGATCATCATCACCACCATCTTCATCACCATCATCATCATCATCCTCATCACCATCATCCTCATCTCCATCATCATCATCCTCATCTCCCTCTTCATCATTATAAGAATCTGCAAAGGATCTGGCAACTGTAGCAACTCACAATCAACTCACAAATAGGTTGCAAAGAAGAAGAGAAGGAGACACTCAATGATCACTCAAAAACACAGTAGAATAGAACAATATCTCAGTATTATACAATGAATAAGAATGTAAGTTAATGAGTACAATAGAACAGTAAGGTGCATAATATAGGATTCGAATATGCCAAGCAGGGCATTCGAATTCCTAAATCAGAGTCTGGCTTGGATAATAGTGGAGTCATCATCCAATCAATGTATCAGTCATCAATGGTAACAGTTAGTCAAGTGTGGCTAATTGAGTCTAACTGAGTGTGGTAGGTGTAACTGGCACATGTAGGCACTAACTAAATGAAGGAGGTTCAGTGGAGGGTGCATGAGGATCTAATTGGAGTCAGAATGGGCAATCTAGTCTCACTGGAGGTCCATCAGAGTGATACAATCAGTTGAGAGTCAGTGTAGCCTTAAATCAAGGAAACAACTAAAGATAACTCAACTAACTAAATTGCAACTGAGTGGTAGGTGAGAGAGGGTGACTGGGATGCATGCAGGGTGCACTAAGCACTAGGAGGGCTAAAATTGATCTGAAAGAATCTCCCAGGGCTAGCTAATTGAGGGCTAGGTGATGGGACTGATGATTGGGATGCATGCATGCAAAACCAAAAAATTATGGGGAGAATATTCCAACACCCCCCCGCAAGCTATACTATGAGAAAATAACTGAAGAATAGGGCCCTGGTGACTAATACCAAAGGTCACCCTGTAAAACAATAAGATAGGGCCCTGGTTACTGAGACCAAAGGTCACCCCGTACAATCAATCTAAAATAAACTAAGTGAGGAAAGAGGGAAAACCAAGTGGGAAGAAATCCCTCCCTCAAAATAGATTGAAGGTGCTAAAGTAGCATATCATGACTTACCCCTGAAGGAGGCAAGTGTCCTTTTCTGAAGAAGGATTGATCGATCTACAATGGATCAGTAATGTGAGAAGGATGAAACCTTCCATGCTGAAAATTGATCTGGTTCTTCTATGATCATGTGGATCACCAACCAAATCACTGGCAGATCGGAGTGTAGCGGATACCCATCGAGGAAGAGGAGGAGTATTAGGTGAGAGATATTCAAGTTCTTGTGGATCTGGATCTACCATTCAGTCATCTTCATCATCAGTTGCTATACCTTCAGGTTCGTGTGGATCTGGATCTAACATTCTATCATCATCTCCATCTTCAGATTCTGAATATGAAATCTCATGTGATGATGCATCTCTTTTTTGATCATCAATCAAAGAAGAAGGTATCTTATTTTTGGGAAGAAGTGGATCATGCTACAAAAACATAATATGAAGATCATCATGAAGCATGTAATTCGAACCAACTGAGGTGAATCAGAACCATGAATGTGCAGATAGTTCTTTGATATCTCCTTTGAACCGATATAGGTGTGATTATCACCAAAGAAACTATGACATGATGATGGTGAATCTATAATAAGATCACTGGTGCATGCAACAGTGGTGGTGGCCCATGAACCAATAGGTGCTAGATCTTCAGGTTCTTATGGATTTGGATCTAGCATTCTCTCAAAAAGAGTTATCTTCCTCTTGGGAAGAAATATATCATGTTGTATAAGCATATGCTTGAGATCTCCAATAATGGATGTAATCAAATCAGATCCAAGACTTAGAGGATGGTTTCTCATGATCTCCTTTGAACCAACTGGGGTGAAATCAAAACCAAAATCCAAAAAAGGTGCATGAGTCATGAACACAAGCGAATGATAGAGTCTTCCATTGTCAGTGAAACTCTGAAAACATGTGCCAATGACCAAACAGGAATCCAAAGAAAGCATATGATGAGGGAGAGCGAATGCATTACCTTCCAAGTCTGTTTTCTTCAAAATACCCAGTAGATCACCATCTTGCACATCAACAGGTGCATCAACTCCATGAAAGTGTATGTAGTTCTTTGATATCTCCTTTGAACCAACAGAGGTGAGATAAGAACCAAATTAACCATATAATGGTGATGAATTGAACTTCAAATCAGATCCAAGATTTTGGAAATGGTTTTTAATGATCTTCTATGAACCAATAGTGGTGAGATCAATCTTTGAACCAATAGTGGTGAGATCAAAACCAAAATCACAAGGATATGCTTGAGACTTGAATCCAAGCGAATGGTACAGTCTTCTATTTTCGGTGAAGTTCTGAAAGCATGTGCCAATAACCAAATAGGAGATCAAAGAAAGCATATGATGAGGAGGAGAAAATGCATTACCTTCCAAATCTGTCTTTTTCTTCAAAAAACTAGTAGGTCATCATCTTGCACATCAACAAGCTCACGTGAAGTAGATATTTCAAATATCTCTTCAACTTCTAGAGTAGTATCCGATATATTTTGCTCAGAAATCAGATAGGAAGATGGAACAACTGAAACCATATGTTCGACTTCTTCTTGAACAACTTCATCATGGGAGATGATAGAGGATGGATATTGAATAGAGAGAGCACTATAGGAAGTATCTCTGAGCTTGATTTCCACATGGCTAGCATCAACCTATTCCTCCTGAATTCCAAATAATCTTCCAATCTAGTCCATAGGTCACTTGGATGTTCATCGAGATCAATGTAGTATTCCATATTGGAAAACATAGTAATACATATTTTTCCTGAGGTTATTTCACAAGCATCAAGCCAATATTCTTTCTCTTCATCAGAAGAAAAATCTCTCTTGATACCAGTACACACATCAAAAAGACCACATATCTTCAGATATGATTCCATCTTTGGTTTCCACTCATCATAGTTGAATGGAGAGACAGAAGGAACTCCTTCCAGATACATAGAATATGTTGTTTAATTCGAATCTACTGTTGCAACTGTAAAAACTGTTGCAACTACAGAAAAGATTTGAAATCTGCAAAACATGAAAAGATGTGCTGATGGAGAATAATACACTTCGATTGAACACTACGTTAAGGAAAGATAGCTGCTCAAAGAAATGATTCAACTACTGTTGCTGCAACTACTGCAATTCGAATAACTGCTTCCCGCTCTGATACCATGTAAGAATCTGCAAGGGATCTGGCAGTTGTAGCAACTCACAATCAAACACACAAAAATGTTGCAAAGAAGAAGAGAAGGAGACACTCAATGATCACTGATAAACACAGTAGAATATAATAATATCTCAGTATTATACAATGAATAAGAATGTAAGTGAATGAGTACAATAGAACAGTAAGGTGCATAATATAGGATTCGAATAGGCCAAGTAGGGCATTCGAATTCCTAACTCATAGTCTGGCTTGGATAATAGTGGAGTCATCATCTAGTCACTGTATCAGTCATAAATGGTAACAGCCAGTCAAGTGTGGCTAACTGAGTCTAACTGAGTGTGGTAGGTGTAACTGGCACATGTAGGCACTAACTAAATGAAGGAGGCTTAGTGGAGGGTACATGAGGAGCTAATTGGATTCAGAATGGGCAGTCTAGTCTCACTGGAGGTTCATCGGAGTGATAAAATCAGTTGAGAGTCAGTCTAGCCTTAAATCAAGGAAAGAACTAAAGATAACTCAACTAACTGAATTACAACTGAGTGGTAGGTGAGAGAGGGAGACTGGGATGCATGCAATTGCATGCAGGGTGCACTAAGCACTAGGAGGGATAAAATTGATCTGAAAGAAGCTCCTCGGGCTAGCTAACTAAGGGCTAGGTGCTGGGACTGATGACTGGAATGCATGCAATTGCATGGATGCATGCAAAACCAAAATATGATGGGGATAATATTCCAACAATCATCAACATCTCCATCATCATCATCTTCCTCATCATCATCATCATCATCATCGTCCTCCTCTTAATAATCTCATCATCATCATCATCATCACCACCATCATCATCATCCTCATCACCATCATCATCAACACCGTCATCATCATCATCATCATCATCATCATCACCATCATCATCATCATCCTCACCATCATCATCCTCATCACCATCATCCTCATCATCATCATCGTCCTCCTCTTCATCATCATTGTCATCCCCCCCTTCCCCATCAACATCTCCATCATCATCATCATCATCATCATCATCATCGTCATCGTCATCATCGCCATCATCATCATCATCATCATCATCATCACCATCCTCATCACCATCAACATCATCACCATCATCATCATCATCACCATCACCATCATCACCATCATCCTCACCATCATCATCCTCATCACCATCATCCTCATCCTCATTCTCATCATTGTCCTCCTCTTCATAATCATTGTCATCTCCCCCTTCCTCATCAACATATCCATCATCATCATCTTCTTCATCATCATCAACATCATCCTCATCACCATCATCAACATCATCAACATCTTCATCATCATCATCATCAATTCATATCATCATCACCATCATCATCATCATCACCATCATCATCATCATCAATTCATCATGATGATGAATTGATGATGATGATAATGGTGATGAATATGTTGATGATGTTGACTATGGTGATCAGGATGATGTTGATGATGATGGATATGTTGATGAGGAAGGGGGAGTTGAAAATGATGATGAAGAGGAGGAGGAGGAGGAGGACGACGACGATGATGATGATGATGATGGAGATGTTGATGAGGAAGGGGGAGATGACAATAATGATGAAGATGTTGATGATGATGGTGGTGGTGATGATGATGATGAGATGATG